>CM077242.1:29393191-29505691 GCA_039654775.1 Spinibarbus caldwelli
CAAACTGAATCGAACTTTAGTTCCGGGTTGATGACGCAGGACGCACAGCCGAAGTAGCACGTTCGACTCAAAAAGAACCGAATGAGCCGTGACGAAGTTTGCGGAGGATTACCGAAGATTCTGATAAGCGAGTTGACGATACTGTGCAAGCCTGAGGCGGGTACTGGAAATATGCTTACGACTGTTATTAATTTACATTTTATTAAAACCTGCAAAAACCTTTCTGTCAAGTTATGTACATTTTACTATAGTTTATTGTGCATGCATGCATATTATATATAAAGTTGCTTAAGCAAAATCAAGGAGTTTATAAGACTGGTTTATTCTTTCTTTATACTTTAGACATGTAGAACATGTCCGCGTATGTGCACCATTGTCTGTAATGTGTGCTGTAGGTGCGAAACTTTTAGGAATCTTATCCAAGTTGTAGGCTAGTCAATATTGGTCAGTCAGTCTGATATAAAGGATCCGCGAATGAAACTGTGACCACAAACACCATTAACTTAAGTAAATTATATGGCAATAATCTGCAATATGCGTTCACACAAATAACTTTATTTTTTGAATGTTTCAATGTGTTGACACAAATGACTTATTTGAATTTTTCATTGATACAACATGGCACTGAGTTGTTCACCCTTCACCCTCATTCTCCCTACATGAGTTCACTAATACAGTCCACCTGACAGAGAGAATGAAAACTAGTGAGTGAATTCAGCCAATGATGAACAGCTGCTGTTAACAAGCAGAATCACAGAAAGAAAGAGAAACACAAGAACTGACTTCAGCCACAACCTTAGATGAAATCTACTGAAATAAATGGCATTAAATCTCTCAGGATCTCAGTAGAGGAGGGTTAAACAAACAGCATTACTAGCTTCACTCATTACTAACTAGATTGACTTTATTTCTGTCAGACAAAAGTTTTTATTGAGAATTACAGAGGATTAGATATTGATGTTTTATTGTTTCATTTGATATCACCATTGTGGAGATCAGTAATTGCTTTAGTTGGGCTCCTGACCCTTGACCTTTGAACATTAGTTTTCATTTGTTTGTTATAACTGTATTTTTAAGACACCTTTATTATGGCTGATCATGTGATGTTGACGATTTATAATGGTCACAATCTTCACACTGGCCTGATTCACTGAACTCATTCAGAATTTAATTATATATGAGTGTAGTTTTATATTTTTTGATTATGGCATTGCAGTGGTTCCACAGTATGAGATCAGTGTTGGGACAATCAGAAATATGAAGGATTTTAAAACCCAGGATTGGTGCAAACTAAATTGAAACTTACCTGGCTAGCTAGCTAATTCAGCTTCATGGTACAGGCCCCAGGTGTTAAATGATGATTATGTCAGTAGCCAAACATAATCAACAATATTAGATATTTTGCTCTTTTTTGCTACATCAAATGTGTTTAAAAACACATGGTTACAACAATCAAAGAAAAGTTCATATTTAAAAAGTCAAGGATGAAGAGCCCAAATAAAGCAAACACTGATCTCCATCATGGTAGTGTCAATAAATAAATAAATAAATATAATCTAAACCTCTGTTAATTCCCAATAAGCACTTCTGTAGATTTCTGCGGAAATAAAGACAGAGGATTTTGCTGTGGGGTTTAAAGAGTTAAAGATGTAAGATGAAAAACAGCATGAAGCGTAATTTAACAGTAATAAACTGTAATTATTTTACAGCAGAAAAACTGTAACTGTGCAACTGTGCTGCCAGTAGATTACTGTAAAATCAAGGAAAAAACAGTAATATACTGTAAAATGTAACAGTCAGATATACCAAATGAAACAAGTTAATTTGACTGAAATATTAGTGAAATTTCATAGAAAAAAACAGTTATGCAAAGTCATTAACTGATCAGGAGAACAAATATTAAACTGAATTGTATTAATGTGTTTTTGCACAGGACAGATCTGTTAGTTTAATTTAGTTTAGTGGGTCATCATTGTGCTGGAGAGTAGAGCCTGTGCAGTCAATGATGAGCCACAAACACTGATATTCTGCTGCTTTATTTAAAGTCAGTAACTGTGGAGTTGCTGATACAATGACAATCTCTTTACTAAGTACTTTAGTACATAAACGTGTGCTATTGTTAATGACAAACTATAACGATTTGAGCAAAAGTCATGTTTTGATTATTTCACTGTTACACGTTAAGGCTGATGATACAAGGGGCAACTTCTTGAACAATGTTGCCGTCAACCTGCAACCAGGTGAGACAAAGTGCCCACCACCAATCTAAAGTATCCAGATAGAAGTTTGTTAACCATTCTCAATGGGCAAGTGCCCAAACAGCATTGCTCAAAAAAAGTTTCCCATGTATCATCAGCCTAAGTGTTAGAAGTTTTATGTTAAAAATTAGTTTTAAATATGTATTTAATACATATACATAATACATAATAGTTTTTTTTCTTTTTGGTGGACTCCAATGAAATAAGTTCACAGTACTAACACCATATAAACACTAGTTTTTAAACTCGAATGGTTTTAAGCAATCGGTTTCCCAAATGAAATGAGTTACCACATGGTATTATCGCGGTAACATACTGTAAAAAAGGAGAGCTTTAAATTAACAGTTGAGAGCTGTAAGTTAACAGTACACTCAGGCCCGTAGCCAGCTATGAGGTTACCGAGGTCCTCTCCGTGTTTCCAGATTTGACTTGTCTTTTCCACTTAATTTGACACTTTAGAAAATTAATAAAGTGGGAAGTTGCAGTTTAGGGTCAGCGATATCTTTATCTTATCTTATTTGCAAAACATTTGAAATAATTTCAGTTTATTTTTATTTAATTTTCGGATTTCGTTTGTTTTAATAGCAATATCTGGCAACAATGCATCGCCAGCACTTAAACTGACAGCAATCAAAAAAGCCCATGAACAGGTTATTGCTGACAGGATAACACATTTGGTAAGGGAAACGCAAAACAAAACAAAAAAAATTCATGATATTATCTGTCAGAAACGTTATCAACACTGTCAAAAACAGTAGCATTTAAGTACACAGATCTGTAGAACAGGTTACAGAATGAAATGAATTAGCCTATGCAAACACTAGCCATGAAGAAGTCTATGCTATGTCATTCAGTATAGTAGTTAAATTTTCACATGCTAAAAACATTTATAAGCGCACTAGACAAAGTTATCATCTGTACAGGAATTATTATTAATGAAAACTATAACAGTAATATGCATTGTTGCATGAATAATAAGCAACTGATAAAATTATTCACCCCATAGTAAAGTATTAATAAATTTTAATGCAATAAATATGATTTAAAAATGATCATCCCTCCAAAACAGAGAAAATATCTTTCACAAACATCTACATGCCTGTCTCTTTTAAACCCCCCGACCCGCAAATTTTATTATGGTAAAATTTAACCCATACATGTTTGTGGCAGGTTCATCTTTGTATATCAACAGTGATCTCAGACTTTTATTGGTTGTTAGGAACATGCTAAAACAACCTCTTTTTTACCTTTAACAAGACAGTATGAAACATAAGAGAGGCAGATGTGAGAGGGGCAGGGTTCTACTTTATCTGAACATGAAGAGAATTGTGGATTTATCTTCTGTTCCTTTATTTTGAGCTCCTCCTCTGCAGCAGAAATGCAAGTACACCCACATTCTGCATTGTGAGGAAAGAAGGAAGATGTCTGTAATCTCCAGTAGATGCACAGTTAGCACCAACAGCTGCTAAGAATAGACTCACCCTACCTTTAAAGTGTTATCATTTTACTTTTCCCTTTTCTCCTCTCTCTTTTTATTGGAAAGAAAAATCACAAATTAGACGACTTTAATAGTTGATTTTCCTATAAAGCCATGAGATTAAATGGAGGGCAAATGGTGAATTTTTTTCTCCTGCTTCTTTTTTTTCCCTTCAGAAAAAGATCTTATCTCACAATGAACACAGACATTTCTAATTTAATCTTTCAAAACCAAATGATGCTACTACGCTGCCGATGCTAAAGGAATAGCTCACCAAAATTATTATTTTATTTATTTATATTTCTGGAAAGCTTAAAATGAAAATCTACCCATAGCTCTTTCCCTTACCATGACAATTCATAGTGACGGTCAAACAAACAAAAAAAATAAATAAATAAAAAAAATAAAAAATAAATACATTTAGTAATGCATGTTATCTATTAATGTAACGTAATGTCTCATTCTCCATTCCGCATATTCATTCACATTCAACTGGAATGTTTGAATTATATTGTCTCATCACACATCATGTTGCCAAAGATGCTATTTTTTTGTTTGACAATACCAGATAAGAGAGAGGCATATGAAACTCTGAAAAAAAACACTCTTTTTGCAGTTCAGTTTGGTGCCACTTGAGCTGCAGAAGTGACATACTTATTTGCTTCATGCAAAACATGCTGCAACAAAATAACCCAATACACAAAATCACACCATCTAACTAGAATAAACTCACAGCTCAGAGCTTGAGAATGGTGCACATTAGCATTCACGACACCTCTCTAGGTGTTAAAACAAAATTCATAATATCTCTCATAGAGAACACAGTGTGTTTCGCATTTACATAAACTATTATATTCTCGACAAAAAGTAAGTCATGGCGTTACCACCTACGTGATATCTGCCACTTCTAGAATCCTCAATTTCAAGTGTAATAGAATACATAAATCCGGCCTCCAGATTTGCTTGTCTTCTTAGGCTCCTAAAGGCATCATCATTGGTTCATTGCCTTCATTGTCATAGTGACTCATTATATTCCAACCATCTGCTCCACTCTGTCATGTTAACTTTTTTGGCAGCATCACTCCAACATGTTGCCTTTGTGACAAGACTATGACTGCTTCAAATGTAGCTTGTTTTGCTCTAGGGCATTATTATGGATTTGCTTGTAAGCAAGGAACAACATCATGGAAAAATGGTGTTATGCTCTATTGTGTAGGTTATAAAAAAAAAATATGTAAACACCACAATCATATAAAACTTGCTTGACTTTGCGAACGGGCTGTAACACAATTTGCTGCACTGCAAATTGTGCAGTTGAAGAGAGGACCTACTCATTTTGCTAAATCGCAAGGTGATACAGACCTTGCTCCCTACTGTGAGGCCCAGACTAGCTACAAATCCCTTGGATATGCGGGTCTGACATCACTGTTGGATGGTGAGCCACCTGCCATGTTTAGTGGAGTGATCCAGCATTGCGTGGGGTGTTAGAATGACTCACGTGTGATTCAGACATGGACCAACAGGCAAAGTGAAGTGCACACAGCATGTCCCCATTCAGCATTCAGTCTCTCAGCTATTCATGTGATAGAAAATAATCCTAAAGCTAAAAATTAATAAAAAAATAATTAATTATATATATATATATATATATATACATACACATATATATATATATATATATATATATATATATATATATATATATATATATATATATTCCCCAGGCTTATTAAATACATACATACATACATACAAGCAATAAGGTACTCGAGGCCGCGCTGTATCGTGAATAAATGAATGATTTATTCACGATACAGCGTAGCCTCGAGTACCTTATTGCTTTTATAAAACGGTTACCACACAGTAAAAAATATTAAAACCCAAAATTTATGAATTGAAATGTTACTTTTTTGAAGCAAGTTCGTTAAATGCTGTCCTTCCGCTAAAAAAAAAAAAATAGTTCCTGACAGCAACAGTAAACGGCAAGAGAATGTTCCGAACATGCCTCTCATCTATCTAATGGAGCTTTAATAAAAACAGAGAATAGGAGTTCTTATCATCCGCTGTGTCACTTATTGTTTTAACACCATATATGATATTTTCTCACACACATACATCTGCTTATCTCTCAGCATGAGAAAACGTCTGTTTTCCGTCTTTTAGTTTTAAAACAGACCGATTCGTGGCACAGCGTGAGTTTGCAAGCGTCATTACAGTGTAAACTGATGGACATATAGACACGGAATCATACCTGAAACAGAAAACTAATAAATACAGTAATATTCCCTCCTCACTTCGGAAACTGTAGTCTTTCACACAGATGCGCGCCGCACACACATCAACACATCTCCGCATGAGAAGCGTTTATTAGACAGGGAAGGGCGGGGTCTCAAAATTAAAGATGAAAGATGCAACATAACGCCAGCAGGGGTCACTCATACTTCATTAAATAAATAGCAAACAGTTAATTCTGCCGAAATACATAATGCATTAAACTATTGAGCTATTGATTGTTTATGTTGCTAAGGGTGTTGCTCAGTGATACACAGAACTGTACAGAGCTGCTGACCAATCAGAATCGAGGAATGGAACTAACCGTTATATATATATATATAGGGTGAATTCGGGTAATCTGGGACATTTTTTGCAATTTTGACTTCTGCAATTTATTTCGATATCTATCTAACATATGAGATCAACACATTAGACTATTCTGAAATCCCTAAGATGTTTTCTAACCACACCAGAAGAAAGAATGTAGATATTATACCCAGAGGAGACATGCCACACCTAGTGTTTTTGTGCCAAAAAAAAAAAAAAAAATTCTACTTGAATTTGATAATCTGGGACAGGTCACTTTGTAATCTGGGACATATGTATTAGGCCTAAAAAAAAAAGCCTATATTCACCATACATGCCAAACACAATATCACCAATTTTAAAAAAGCATTATGAAAAAAAAAAAATGACAGGTACAGAAATCTCAGTAAGAAAATGTGTATTCCAATATCAGGAAAAATAATTTCTGTCTCTAGACAGGATTAACGATCTACTGTGTTAATTCATTTAAATTAATTTAAAACTCTATTAAAATTGTTTAACATTTGTTTAACATTGTATTAACATTTTAAAAAATCAACTATAATTTAAGCAACAGCAAACAATTTGATTAACGGATTATTCATTCAGTTATTCAAGTTCTCCATTCTATAAAATTGGGGCTACTAGGGGAACAATATTGAATAGATCACAAACATAATTTGACAACAATTAGGAAAATTGTCTTATTTATGACAGATTTATGTCCTTAACATTAACACCCATTTCTCATTATGGCATATATTAGCCCTTGTCATTAGACTTATAAAGTCCCTAAATGCATATTTCCCCCATTTGAAGACTGTCCCAGATTACCCAAAGCATGCTGTCCCACATTCTCAATCATATTTGACAATGTGGGACAACAAAAAAATGTTTGAAAGAAAAAAAACTAAAACACATTTTCAACACTTTAATACATAATTTGTTGCTTGAATAGATCACAAACATAATTTGACAACAATTAGGAACATTGTCTTATTTATGACAGATTTATGTCCTTAACATTAATCTAGTCAGAATCCTATGTCACTGACTTTATCATTCAGTTCCCAGGGGAGCTTCTTGATTGACAAGTGCCCTGCTCCTTTCTGTGGAATCACCCCCATGAAGTCATGTGATTTCAGTCACATGACATCCATGCTAAAATTATAGTAAAAGCCCTGTTGACTAAATTTTGTTAGAACACGAAATAAACACACTGGAGTTTAGGTGTCCCAGATTACCCGAATTCACCCTATATATATATATATATATATATATATATATATATATATATATATATATATATATATACGACTTGTTTTTATTTATTTATTTAATTATTTATTATTTTATTATTTTATTATTAGTATTTTTTAATGAAGAACTACAAAATAACTGCATTCTGTATAAAATTCTGATTAGGCAGTTGTTTCTCTCATTTTAAAAATAATAGATATATTACCAAGCATTCTTTTATTTCAATCTACAGTTCAAATTAAGTTAAGTTAAACAGAAAATTGAAATAGTATAGGCCTACAACTGCACCTGTTTATGAATGTTGCTTTATGAATCAAGCCTTGATGAATAGTCAACATAACGAGGCATAAAAAACATGACACTTGTAAATAATAAGTTTATATATACAATTTAATAATACATAATATAGTTTTGTTTCAAACAGATGAGGAAAATATAGCATCTTGAAAATCTCTGCAGCTTGTCAAAAATAAAAATGGGGCATCTTGTTTGCAAATTTAAGATCAAAGAATCAAAGATCAAATTATTTGTAATAATTTATACTTCTTTTATACTTCTTTTTTTCTGAGCAATAACATGTATCATTATGCCTGTCTTAATTGCAAAATTAGTATAATAATCAAATTAGTCCAAAATGTCCAAATTAGTCATTGTGATATCTAATTACCCTATGGAACATTACGATTTTGGTTAGGTAACCCCTAAGCAAACATTTCATACACTGCAAAGCAGCTAGAAACTTCCTTAACAGTTTAATGCTGAACATATTTGTCAATCTGATCTTAAATCACAGAGAGAGAAAAAAAAATTATCAGATGAAAACTACTTCAAGACCTTGTCTGACATCTTGAGCATTTTTAGCATTATGCCAAGAGTCAGGAAAGGTTCAGGATATTTTTATTCTCTAAATGTATCAATGGAAAACACACCCTCGAGGATGCATTTACCGCTTTTTCCAGGAAAAGTTCTTGTGAAAGAAAACCTGAGAATTTCTGGAAAGAGCGGATCAATGTTAAGTGCCAAACTGACAGCAACCCTGAGCCATATCTCATGGCAGGTGGCTTGATAATACCACAACAATGACAAGCGTTGAAGCTCAGTGCCACACCACAGTCAGAGCAGAGCTTGCTGTAAAACTTTCTATTGTTTCCTAGCATAAATATGAAGTAGCATCTGGTTTTGATTAAAGGTCCTTCTGTGCTAAACCATTAAAAAGCCCAGATTAGTGGCACCGGGGAAGAAGATATGGAGCATTCCAAAGTAAGATTATGCTGGGTGACAGGGTAGCCCAGAGCGTGCACATTTGCAGCACTTTCTTCCTGCGGCAAGCAGTCCCATCAAGCGTTATTGGTAAGCAGCTGTCAGAAGAGCTCTGCAGAGGCTTCCTTCACTCCAGGTTGGTAACAGTGGGCTTCCACCCCAAACAGACTCCATAAACAAGAAGGCACTGGGGAGGGAAGGCACTGGACCTGCCAATTAATGGAAGCTTATGCCGGGAGGTGTTGGAGCATGGAGCTGTAGTGGGATAAAGCCAGCGCTGTTTTCAGCAGTTAGGTGTGGTTCCAATGTTATGGTGGGCAGAATGTAGGTGCTACTCAGTCTACCGTAAACCAGGCAGCACGAGAACCAAATACCTTTTAAACAGGTATATAATGTAAACTGTTATCAACTGTAGAACTGCCTACTTGCTTGAAGGAAATGTGAGTGTTGTTTGCTATAACGGAACAACAATGGGTGTGCAACAAGGAAGTAGATGCTATGCAGTTGTTGGTTATTTTAAATGGTTTTAAGTATGTTGCTATGCAGTTGGTAGAGTGTTCTCAGCATATTGCTACACAATAGCAGGTGTTCAGGGTCTTCAGTAAACTAGGACATTGCTATGTGGTTGCTAGGGTGTTGCACATATTTTTAGCTTGTTGCTATGTGGTTGCTAAAGTGTCCTTCCTAGTTGAAAGGGCATTACTTGGTTGGATTCAAGGTGCTTGCTTACTAGTTAAAAGAGCCCACCCACAAGTCTCTATGATATTCTGGTCCCTCTTTCAAGGTTAGTCTAGTATTTTTCTAAGCCTATGGAAAAAAAAAAAAAATTGCAGGTCTAAGTACATTAAATGTAACACCTCTCACAACAAGCCGCATGATTTGAGGCATCATTCAAATCTTAAGCAGAAACAATGCATGTCAAATAGAACCTGAGTGTAATTAATAATTGATTCATATACTGTATATGTGTGTTGTTTTGGCTGTAAGAGCTGGACATCAGTTTATATCTACACACTGAAATTATTCAAGGTAAATTCAGTTTAGCCTTGCTATAAAACCTATAGAATATTAATGAACTTTAAAGTACTAATCTGTATGTGTGATGGTAATGTTACCACTGTCTAACTCTGTTGTTACTACAGCTGTTAGAGTGTAAAAAGGAATTGTGGACAGAAGATTGAAATATTGTATTTGTTTTATCATGTTGTGTGTGTGTGTGTGTGTGTGTGTGTGTGTCTGTTATCTGTTAATGAATTGTTAATAAATCACTTTATATTTCAGACATTATATATATATATATATATATATATATATATATATATATATATACGGTATATATATATATATATATATATATATATATATATATATATATATATATATATATATATATATACGGTATATATATATATATATATATATATATATATATATGTATATATATATATATATATGTATATATATATATATATATATACGGTATGTATGTATTTGTAAAATGTTGTCTATCAATGCTATTGGATTGTGTTCAGATATTTCTAAAACATTATTATTATTAACCAGTGTTGGGCACATTACTTTAAAAAAAGTAATTAATTATAGTTACTAGTTATTTCTCACAAATAGTAACTGAGTTAAAGCCGGGCTCACACTGTGCGATTTGGTCGTCTGAGACAAATTTTTAAAATCCTAAAAGATTCCTATAATCCTAGGCTAAAATCTGTAGTCTTTGATCGCTGGTTTGACATGTTCACCGACAACCGATTAATGGCTGTTGGGATCAAATTTCACCTCCAACGAAATTCTGGCAGTGTCAGAAGATTTGGCGCACAGTCCTGCAGTGTGACTACCCCTACGATGCATGTCAAACTGTCTCCGTTTTTCAAGACAAGCTATGAGCAGAATTAATGCTAGAGAATTATTCTATCAGCCATAAACTCCAGCACTCCCGTCCTCCGCTCAGGGAATTCATCTGATATGTTGCCTTTTCTATATAAACACTGGTTGCGCCGCTGTTTTCATGTGGGTGTGTAGAGCTGCATACACTATTCTTCTTAAATACGCCGGTATTGCCGCCGTTCATATACTTTTCATGATAGCCAACATTTCGGCCCCGCGTGCAATGCAGTTCGCAGTCACTGGACGTGTATGGGTTGATAATGTAAAACTCCGGCCAAGTTTTCTTGCGCGCACCCGTTTTTAACTCGTCTCGACTGTCGTACAGTTTGACATTAATGACAACTGAGATCCCATAGTGTGACATGACCATCATGTTCGTACAGTCTGACAAGTACAATCCTAAAGGACTTTTAAAAAATCGCACAGTGTGAGCCCGGCTTAAGTAACTGAGTTACATCATTAAAAAAAGTAACTAATAACCAGGGAAAGTAACTATTGCGTTACTTTAAAAAAAAAAAAAATGTTCAAATGTCAAATAACTTGGATGCCCCCAATATGAAATATGTTAAATTAATGAAATGGACTCTAAATAGAATAAATTATTATTATAAAACATTGTATATTAATCTACACTATTTATCCACTGACACTTAGCATCAGTCAGTCAAGCATTATAATATGATATTATGATAATTTAGCATTATATGATGATAGAACTTTAGTAATTAGAATAACCAAGTATGAATGCATATTTGTCATGTTGACTGAACTTGGGACTGGTGGTGGTGCTTAAGATGTTGTTTGTCATTTAGTGTTTCTACAAAAAAAGTGTGGGGGGGGGGGGGGACTTGATAACATAAAACTACTACGAATTCTACTACTAATAACAAGATAAAACGCGCTAAGGATTAATAAACTGCTGGGTTTATGAATATTAATCACGTGGTCTGCGTTCGCTGGAATTGATTTGCTGAAATCAAGACAGGGATGATAACAGGTGAACGCCAGCCAATGAGATTGTCGTTTGCGCATTAGCTCCGCCCACTACCAGAGAACCCGTTAGTTCTTAAAAGCTGAAGAATTCCAAAGGAATTCCGTTATTTTGACAGGAAAATACAACAAAGAATATCGTTTACATGTAGCGCGTCAATCTTGCATGTTATGAAAGACTCTCTTTCTGTATCTTTCTTTGTGTGTGTGAGACAAAGCGACGGCGAGTCGTGCACACTAGAGTTTAAGGTACGTCAAATACAACTACACTGCGCATTCATTCAGATGGACTGCAAAATAAAATTCTAATAATATTATAATAAACTATAGTAACGCCGTATTTTATTGTCAGTAACGGTAACGGCGTTGTAACGGGGGAAACAGTAATTTATTTGATTACTCCTTACTGAAAAAAATAACGCCGTTAGTAACGCCGTTTATTTATTTATGTTTTGTTTTGTTTATGTTACGTCATACACTTGGATGTGATGCAAACAGGTCAATTAAAATCTGACAAACAATACAGAGTTTGAAAGGCAGTAGTGTTTGACAGTAGTGTTTCAAGTGAAATATATTTCAACACTGACTCTAAAAAGGAGATAAGCCTGTTTTAGCAACACGTCTGCAAATCTCTCCAATGCGTCAAGAGACGAAAGAACCTCTTTTCACAGGTTACATTTATAGCGCCTAGTGTGAATCTTGTGACAGTTTTCTTTCTGATGTAAAAGGTAAAATCAATGCAGAGAAGATTCTTCACAATCGAAGACCAAGCCAAGCAATTATGAACTAGCAATAAAACTGGGCAGCAGCAGACAGTGCAAAAAGAAAAAAAAAACGTGGTAGGGAGGCTAAAAGAGGTGAGAATTTCTTCTAAAGCCTAAAACTACCTCATCTATCATCATAGTAAGAGAGCTTACCCTCTCTAATCTTTCCACTGACTTCACAAGGTATCAAAGTTACAGCAAAACTGTCTCCATGACAGGAAATTAATTGGCACAGAAAAAAAAAAAAAAAAACATGCAGAAAAGGTACAGTTCTGCTCACTCATAAGTTTACCAACACTTGATGAAGTTTACCAACTAGAAAAAGTGAGTAATACTTTTTAAGATAATGTCTCTAAAATTGATCATTTCTCTAAAATGTTTGTCTGGGGGGAAAACATAATAATAATAATAATAATAATAATAATAATAATAATAATAATAATAATAATGGCAGCAATCTTGTTTAGGAGTCTGGTTAACACCCAAAAAGAAACAGCCCTAATAATTTCTTTCTTTTGATTTTGGGGTAAAATATGACCTGAACATGTTTTTGCTCTGAAAATTCTCATAGACGTATGAAATCTATTTTTGTAAGCATGTGTTTATTTCATGTAAGTTCACCCATGAAATTTCACTCTCTGAAATGTGCTTCTTATCACTGTGACACTCAAACACCATACTACTCCATCAAATTATACCACAAATATGTGAAAATGTATGTATTACTATTCCGGGCTGCTGAAATGTCATCATATCCTATTCACACAGATCAAAAGTACAGAAAAATCTGTGATTATACATGGTATCTAGTGATTCCACGTGACTCAAGTGAACAATAAACTGTAATTAAGTTGCAGTTCAAATGAAGTCTTATTATGGAAAAGATTAATTAAGCTGGTGTTCTAGGTCACGTTCATTTATCACTGTCACAGTTTTCATTCTGTCATGTAATAATTCTTCACAAAGAAGTCTGTGTTTTGAATAGATGCAACATTATTGCTGGTTTCCATTTATGATTCCAACTGGATAAAAACAAAGGTCAACACTTACTAATGTCATTGTATGCAATTAAAGAGGCAACATACTGTATGTGACAACATGACTACAGTATGAACAGGCTTGCTGAAAATGACTGAAAGGAATGGATGTTTTTAGTGCTTGATTAATGTAGGTTTTGCAATGTCTGATAGCCTATTAATATGAATGTAGCTGATGGTCAATACGTTATATTGTCAATAAATACATAATATAGGGCATAATATAGGAAACAAATTAGATTCACCTAAAATTGTTCAAATCAGATGTATAAATTTACTATCCATTGACATGGTTATTGGCATAGTTCTGTAAATTTTTGATTAATTAATTTCACAGACAACTTTAACTGCCCGCCAACTTTTTGGTGGAGGGGAGACAGAGTAATGATGCCAATCAGTAGATATGGGAATGATGAATGAGGTCATGTTGAACTAAATAGGCAAATTTGGCCAGGATTCCAGGAAAACACCCTTACTCTTTTTGAAAGACATACTGGGATTTTTATGACCACAGAGAGTCTGTACCTCGGTTTAATGTCTCTGACAAAATATAGTACTTTTTTTAACAGTATAGTATCCCCGTCACTATACTGGGGCATTATGACTCACAGAGACCGCAAGGTGAGCACCCCCTGCTGGCCCCACTGGCACATCTTCCAGCAAACGTTCTCAAGAGACCTCCTATGCAGGTACTGACAAGGCTGAAGCATGCTTAGTTTCACTGGGCGTCCAGGTGTGTGATAGCTGCTGGCTTGTGAATCTGCTTCAGAAGATGAATCATTTGTGAAATGCTAAAGAATCATTCAGTTCAATTTGTGAACTGGTTATTCATTTGAAAAGCACTGACTCAAAAGAATGATTCACTCAAAAATCAATCATCACTGTCGCTTGTGAGCAAAATCTCACTCTGCAGTGTCTAGCAAATTTAATATTTTTTGAGCAGAGAAAAGCAACAACAACAACAAAAAAAAATGTATATTTTACTACAGAAAGTCCAATTTCTGTAGGAAAAAAAAAAAAAAAACATTTTGAGGTGTTCGGTGACTGAGGAAACCCTGCACCTTTAAACAGCAAAGCAGGCCAATATCTGTAATCTCATAATGGACAAATAACAGGCAAAAAATGCCGTGTTTGCAATGTGTTGAAAGATGCAAAATAGAAAATGGTCATTACCCATTGACAATGCTATTGGTATATTTTGGAACTAACAAGTCAAAAACATGTAAATTAATTTTTGCAATGCAATTGGCCTGTCCAATATATCAGTCCTCGGCAATAGCTCCACTCACACTTATCTCTGATCCTGCAACAGTTAAAATGTCTCACAGAATTAGATTAAGCTTCTTGGCTTAGTTTGTTTCTATTTTCACCTAGTTTATTTTTATTATTAATGAATGTCACCCATTTCTAGGCTGTTGGTAATAGTTTGAAAGAGGATGATACATTTTCCTTCTATCATGCTTACTTGAATAGGCTTTTGATTGTTTTTGGGAGCATTTTTATTTATTTATTTTATCCCAATGAAAGCAGTTAATTGAAGCATGTGTTTCTGCCTTATCTTGAGTGCTGGTATTCGTAATGATAAATATCCTCAGTTAGATATTTATTACGTGGTGATGCCCAAAGGGACAATGCAATGCAATATAATGTTGCCACTAGGAGAGAAATGCTGTTTTGTCTCCATATTATTCACGACTGTCGCTCCTCCTTCCTGAGAACTGTCCCTGGAATCCATCCCTCTCTAGCTTTGCTCATATGCTTGCCTTCTTCCTCTACTTACCCCTCAGTTTGATAATGTAGCCTTTAATCAGTTGTCACTCAGAATATTGGCTCATTTTGATGGGCAGTGAGATGGCGCCGGTGGGACAATTTCATAGCTGTGTCAGCTGTGTGCCATTCATCCTTTCAATTTGCCACAATGCACCTCATCTGGAGGTCATCTGTATTGAATTGGCTAAGATCCGCTCTGGGCAATGAAGTGTGGCTCGCCCTTCATCCATGCAGCTGGAAGTCATTGTGCACATGTGCAATGGTTGTTGACCTCCTACTACAGTTTCACGAGATACGAGAACGCAGAGCTATAAAGGGATTAGTTATTTCAAGAATATTAACAGAGCATTATACAAAGGTGCATCTGTCATAATACATGCAATGAGCTGCTATCCTGCAAATGAATCATATTGAGGTTTACCACTGCCACTCTGATCTCACTTTGCTATTAACACATTTTTAAAACTATAGCTGTTAGGTTAGCACAGACATTATAAGGGCTGTTATGCAGTACTGAGCATCAAATATTGGTAACAGTTCTTATTAGGTAAACTAATGCAATACAAGTCAGTTTACACAGAAAATATATCTATTGATTTCTGATCAAATTGGACATGCAACACTTTCATAAGTGCAGCAAATCTAGTGGCATCTGTGATTCAAAACATGCTTGCAAAAGAAAGATCTTACTGAATTAAATACAGTAAATACAGTAAGTAATATTAATTTTGATTTGGCATTTTAGAGATGTTTGTCACAGTTAAAAGTATGAGTTGAGGTGAGGATCTATATGCAGCTTTATTAAAGAAACAAGATGATCATGCACAAAGGCTGTAATCCAATGGAACCATAAAATTCCAAACAAAACACCTTAGCAGCAGACAGTAACTGACAAACTAAGACTGATGAAGAGGGCTATATACACAAAGGGATAAACTGGGAGCTAATCAAGACATGTGATGCAAATCTGAAACCATGGAAATATAGTTAATGACTGTAGATACTGTACAAACTCAAACACAGAAAGTAAACACAGTAAGAGAAAACAGAAGCAATGGAATGTAATTATATTTAAAATACAGTAAATGTCTCAGGAATACATTATACATCAGATATTTGCATTAACTTACAAAACTTCAATAAATTCAATTTCTGTCAGGACCACTATAGTTAAAGATGACTGACAATCAGCATACAGTTTGGATTGGCAATATGGTTCCGTTCTGGGCAAGAACTCCCTGCGCATCCATGCAGCCTAGCATGGATGAGAGCAGGGAGAGCAGCGATAACCTCCCAGGGTAAACAGAACAGAACCAACAACAGTATTGCAGATATTGTTAAAGTTCAGTAATTTAATGTACACATTTTTGAATTAGTCTGATTCAAAAGAGAATCAGAAGGCTGGATCCTGACCGACAGAGGAGGAGTTCGGGATGGAGGAGGGTAATTAGCTATTGAGCAATGCGAAAACTGCTGATAATAATGACAGACCTTATATATGGATGCTTAGATAGGTGTTGTATTCCTATAGGTAGATGGGGATCAGCTGAGAGTCAGCTGATGCGAGCTTGACTAACGTGACCTGCCAGAACTAACGCTACGCTTGATATTTAAATGTTAACTTTTAAAAAAATGAACAAACAAATCTAATTCTGTTGTGTTTGATATGAATACTGCCTGTTTAAACCCTAAATAAAACCACATTTCAGACAGGAACATGCCACAACATCTTCAGTATATTAAGAAGATCATGTCCTTCTATTTGAACTCTTTAAAAGAGTTAACCGTAATTAACTAATCTAATGAACTACACATTACATGTAAAAGTAATTCGGAAATGTAAACATACTAATTTACTAATATTGTCATAAATAAATGTGAATTTTATTTACTAGACAACTAATTCTCCGAAGCCATACTAACATGATGCCATCACATTAAAAAACTGACATATTCTCATATTTATTAGGCACCTACCTAGCAATTTTTTAACAAATGGCAAGCATCTTTTGGGCCAAATCTCACTGTGACCATTTGTTATAAAGGTGCAAAAGCTTTATGTTATATGCTGTGACAATTTACATGCAGCAGTGAATTTAATTAAGAAATTGCCAGTGTTAAACCATCAATTTCCTCCTGACAGTTCATTGGAATGTGGTGAGCACACAGGCTGTAGCGTGGCCTGGGCTGTTGACACACCAACAAAATGCTGCGCTGTGTAATGCAAAAACTAAAGGGGAAAGGTTTAAGGGCCACTTGCTGTTCATTTGACATTGCAATCAGCGTGACCCTTCTCAAACAGCAACATATGCACACTCCCGATATGAAAGAACACTGAGGACGTGAATTCTGTTTTTTGAAAAAGGTATAGCTCTCCTCCAGGAACCAGACATATTTTGCTATGCCCGATGAATAATAAGGCAGCCATTAGACTGGGGGCGAACATGTGCTTTGGTGTTGTCTCATTTCCATTTTATTCACTCGCTCAGATTTGATTATCTTCTAGGGAACATTTGTTAACATTTTTTTTCACCAAAGGAGCCGATTTGCCATCTGATCCCTTTTGATCATGAAACAATATAATTTTCCACAGTGAATTCCACAGAATAAAGGCCTATATATTCATCAGTGATGTAATATAAAGAGGAAACTCAGTCTAGTTGTCACTTTTTTTAACTTTTAGGGAATATTTCTTATATTTTAACGTTTATTGGGTAAATTGTCACATGAACCAGCCTATTATAGGCTTTTTAACAAATTAAAACAATTATGCAATAAGAAAACATTCATCAATTTAAAACAAAATTATTTTAATAAATAATGAATAATAATAAATTAATACATTGCATAAATGTATACCACTGAAAAAATATGTGACATGCTCCAAGAAAAAGCGACAACTTTCCCTAACGTGGTTTTCAGTTTTGTCCCTATGAAGCGAGTTGTGTTCCAGTAGGGTGCCTAGGCAGTGTTCATTGCAAATAACTGCAGTATAACAAATAGTTACTTAAGAATAGCCGTTGTGACAATTACAACAACTAGTTAGTCTCTCTTATATATTCCTGTTCATTTAAACATTTACAACATGTTACACGTTTATCTCATACTGATGAAAAACTACTACCACTAAAGGAGAAAACTGTCTGGAAAATGTTTTACCTTTTCTCCTTGTTGCTCAACACTGACATAAGCACTGTTTTAGTTGCCACGGAAACTATATAACTCAAAACTCATAAAGTACATGGCTCAACTTATGAGAGTATAAAGCAGTCAAGATCAAACGGAAAGCATTAAGATTAAAAACACAAACAATTTGACCTCATTGTGCTTTTAAGAGAGCGTCTTGTAATACTCCAAAGTAACACATCAATACCCAGCTTCTTTACTGAAGCTCAACTTCATATGGGATATTTTAATGCTATTGTATTAACGCAAGCCAATGTGAGAGGTAATAATTTACAACAACAGTACATGAATAATCACATACTAAATTAAACATTACTTTAATATGAACTAATGATGAGATAAGACATGTACTAATCAAGAACTAACCTTATCTATGACATAAGTCGTTAATTTATATATGAATAACAACCACATTGACTACATGTTTGCTAGCTAATGTTTTAATTAACACTTTGGGGTAAGCAGTCATATGAATTCATGAGTTGCGTCTTAGTTAAGGTTAGGTGCTGGTAAGGTTAGTTGAGGTATGATGTTCACAATTCATTTGACCATCCAGTTTATGACATTTTTATGAAAGCAAGTTTGGGCTGCATACACAATACACATCACATTGAAAACACTGTAACTAGGCAGCTTTTTTTAGTACACTAATGCTAGTACTTATGCTAGCACCTTAACACAGTGTGCTAACAGGCATGGTGGGAGCAACAAGCAACAAGTAAATTTTTTGTCCTGCCCAACGTGACACATTCACAGCTAATCATACTGATTCTATATACATTTTGGGTCAATGATACAATGAGCGAGGTCTATCCAGCACAATGGCGCAGTAATAGAAACCAAGCGTCCATCAAAATGCCCTGTCACATTTAGATGAAAGTTCTGATTAATTTGCTTATAGAAATTGCTTTAATAGATTATTACTTCATGCTCATGATGCACCTTGTTAGGACACTGTGTGGTGCTGTCTGACCTCATCCTATATGATACTAGAAGAATGCTTCAGGGATGTAGCCAAAGCAGAATATCTTATTCAGAAAAACACAGAAAATCAAATGAATAACGAGTTTTACCAAATAATAGTGAAAATACACAGTGACACAGTGACTCCTTGTATTTGCTGAATAACAAGTGAGCCGCAGGATAGCACAATATAATATAAACCTCTAAAATCAACACACAATAATGAGTGTGAAGTGAATGAATGCAAACTCTATGAATGAAATGAGCGCAAGTCAAATAGTCATGTTGCCGTCTCTGTCAGTCTCTCAGAATTCAGAGCTTGCCAAAAGTAATTATCAACTAAGATATTGCATCATAGACATTCCCTATTATTTGATATGCATATTTAAATTGTTTAAACCTTGTACGATATGATACACTAAAGAGTGTAAACTCTATGAATGAATATAAGCACTACAAATACTCTTTCAGAAATCATAGCTTTTCTTTAACATTTAGATTTGTAGTTTTAATGAAAAGATATTTAAATATGTTTTATAATTATAATTTTAAAAATAGATAATTTCATGAACAATGAAAACTATGAAGGGAATGGAATTTCATTCAAAACAGGCTTCTCATGTAATGTAACAAACTTACGGTTCACGCACCACCCACTTCTGGATTTTATCCAAATACAGATACAAATAATTTTGAGATTGTTTTTCCAAATCTGTATGAATTTATTTATTCTGCTGAACACAAAGAAGATATTTTGAATAATGTGGGTAACCAAACAGTTTCTGCTCCCCACTGTTTGTTTCAACAGAAGAAAGTATGACTTTATACAATGAAACTTAAATGAAACTCGTTAAGGAGAAGATCATTTTTCACTAGGTGATTTTCCAAACAACATAAAAAAAAAATATTCATACAAAATGTATACTCACAGTACACACACACACACACACACACACACACATACACACAGTATATATATATATATATATATATATACACCTCCATATAAAACTCCAGATGAAGTCTTTGCGTTGTATGCCACAGTATAACTGCAGTAGTGCTGTGCTAAGATTCACCCTACACCCTACCTGACTCTCAGAGGAAGTGACTCTATAGGCTTTTTGCTCTTTAAAGACACTCAATCAATGCTTGTGAAGTTCACAGTCCTCCCTCACCGACAATCCATTTAATGTCCTCTCATTGGGTGCTCTCTGACTCCAGGCCCATCGGCTGCTGTGTAGCATGTTCAAAGGCACATATTGGCTATGCTGAGTATTAATTCATTTGAACTGCTGTGAGAAGTAATGTGGTCTACTTGATACAGCTGGACGATACAGCTAAAAGAAAGGTTCAAAGTTAAAATATAAAAGTTTCACTTTTTATGCATGTATATAAGCATAAAAAATATTAAAGATAACATCTAAAAAAACATACACAAGTGAATTCCTTGGAGAGATGAGTTAAGAAGCCTTTCTAGATCGAAAATGTAGGTTTGTCACTACAGGAGGTTTTCTTATCTGCCAGTACCTGATATGTACCCTTTCCACTCCATTACATTTTACTAAAACAAATAAGAATTGTTACCCTGGTGAGTAAAGACAAAGAAAATGATATAAGCAGTTACAAGACACCCTGTCAGCTCTTTTAAGCATTAAATAAAGTCTGCTTGATGATTTTCACTCAAATCAGTGCATACAGATTTTTCTTTCTGAACCCTAAGGAGGCCCATCAATAGAGCCGATAACCAGAGTTTGATCAGTCCCCTTGTCAGAGAATCACCACAGTCGCCGCAGTCTCCACTAACGACACTCACCAGATCCCAATCCCTTGATTTCTAATCACCGCCACCTGTCAGCACTCATCAACAGCTCTATATCCCTGCACTCCTCCCGTTCACTCACTGTCTGATCTCAAACATTTCATGTTGACTTACCTGACCTACTTACCTTTTGTCTACTTACCAGTTGCTCCTGTGTTCCCATCCCTGTGCTCTACTGCTCCAGTTCTCCACCGTCTCCACACTCCGCCGTTACCTCCGGATCCCCTGGAAAAGGAATAAAGGACATTCACTCTCAGATAAGCCTCAAGAGACATTCCCATTCCCCGTCTGCTTACCTGGACATTCTGCTCATCTCATTCCCCCCTGCCGTTACTCAATAAACCTGTTGATTGTATTACACTTACCTCTGTGTCCTGTTTCTATCTGCTGACAGAAGACCAGACCCAACCGATGACCGGAGATGGAGTTCCCGAACCCTGCCGCTGCGGATCACCTCGAAGAGCTTTGAGTCAGCGCTCTTTGAACAGCTCTCTCTCCGGTCACACATCCTCAGTCTGCCTCAGCCAGTCCCATGGCCATCCCTGCAAACTATTCGGGTGAGGCGGTTGAATGTAGCGTTTTTTTACTCCAAGTTTCACTCTACATTGAAATGCAATCCCAAAGATTTTCCAGCGAACGGGCTAAAGTTGCCTTCCTGATCTCTCTGCTAACCGGACGGGCATTGCTCTGGGCACGAGCCATCTGGAACTCACAGACCACCATAATTAACTCTTTGGACGCTTTCTCTTCCCATTTTAAGGAGGTCTTCAGCCTGTCCACCGGCTCGCTCTCCATGGCCGACCAACTCATCCGCCTCCGTCAGGGAGATTCTTCGGCCAGCGACTATACCCTGCAGTTCCGTACTCTGGCGGCCTCGTGTGGATGGAACGAGGCAGGACTACTCACTGCGCACCACCAGGGCTTGGATCCACGGATCCGAGCCCAGATGGCGATCTATGATGACAATGTCGGTCTGGAGAGCTTTATGCACAAAGCCGTTAAGATCTCCCAATGCCTCACGGCTTCTCAGCCAGACAAAACCGCTCATTCTCCGTCCTCACCAGCTGCCTGTCCTCCGGTACCAGAACCTATGCAAATGGATACTCATCGCCTCTCATGCACTGAGCGTGCTCAACGTCTCGCCACAGGGCTGTGCCTCTACTGCAGAGTTCCGGGACACTTCATTCGGGTGTGCCCCTCTCGTCCCCCACGCCCAGCGGTGAGTACCCTCCAACTGGAGCCTGCTATCTCTAACCTACCATTATTAACGGTACAACTGCTCACCCCACGTCATTTCATTTCAGTACCCACCCTCGTGGACTCGGGATCCTCAGGCAATTTCATCTCACAAGCCCTCCTAAAACGGCTTGATTTACCCAGCCAGAGACAGCCCTAGCTGAAGATTGAGACCATACAGGGAAAACCGCTCGGGCGTGGGCACATCAAGTTCCGGTCTCCGCCGATCACTCTACAAGTAGGCTGTCTTCATCAGGAGAGAATTTCCTTTCTGGTACTGGAGGGACCCACCATCGATATCATCCTGGGACGCCCCTGGCTATTTCAATATTCTCCTGAAGTCAGATGGGATACCAGCGAGATCATCCGATGGAGTAAAACCTGCATCCAAAACTGTCTCTCCGACGTCCCTGTACCCCTGGTTAGTAACCCGAAGCTCCAAGTTCATTCCACCCTAGTGAAGAGCCCTGAACCTCATGAGGTTCCGTCGATCCCATCTGACTATATGGCGTTCCAGGATGTGTTCAGCAAACGGGCAGCCACAAAGTTACCACCGCACCGGCCATGGGATTGTGCCATTGACCTGCTGCCTGGAGCTATACTCCCCAAGGGTCGAGTATACCCCCTGTCCATCCCGGAGCGCAAGGTGATGGAGTATTACATCAAGGAGGCTCTCCAACAACAGTTCATTCGTCCTTCAACCTCTCCGGTGGTCTCGAGCTGCTGCTTCTTCTTCGTGGGCAAGAAGGACGGAGGCTTGCAGCCCTGCATTGACTACCGGACCCTCAGTGATCACACTGTTAAGCTCCCTTATCCTCTTTCCCTGGTCCTGTCCGCCCTCAAGGAACTCCGTGGGGCCCGCATCTTCTCGAAGCTGGACCTGCGGAGCGCCTATAACCTCGTTCATATCCGGGAAGGCAACGAGTGGAAGACGGCGTTCATTACCCCCTCAGGCCATTATGAATATCGGGTTATGCCGTATGGCCTTTCCAACTCCCCGTCCGTCTTCCAGGGGTTTATGAAAGAGGTGTTCCGGGAGTTCCTCCACCGGTTTGTCATCGCGTACATAGACGATATCCTGATCTACTCCAGGGACCTGGCCGAACATCGCCATCACGTGACGCAGGTCCTACGTCAACTCAGGAAACACCACCTCTACCTGAAGCTCGAGAAGTGAGTTCCACCACCCCACGGCCCAGTTCCTCGGCTACATCCTCAGTGCGGATGGGATCCAAATGGACCAGGGGAAGGTCCAAGCCATCCGAGACTGGCCCCAGCCTCAGTCAGTAAAGGAGCTTCAACGATTCCTCAGCTTCGTAAATTTTCTACCGGCGGTTCATTCTGAACTTCAGTCTCCTCTCAGCCCCCCTCACTTCCATGCTCCGTCAGAAACCCAAGTCTCTGTCCTGGAACTCCGAAGCTCGAGCTGCCTACAAGAAGCTCCAGGAGGCCATCTGCACTGCTCCCATTCTCTCACATCCCAAACCCCAACTCCCATTCATAGTGGAAGTGGACGCCTCCACCACCGGCGTGGGAGCAGTGCTGTCTCAATACCACGGAGAGACTCCCCGACTCCACCCTTGCGCTTACTTCTCCAGGAAGCTTTCCCCAGCGGAGCGGAACTATGATATTGGAAATCGAGAGCTGCTCGCCATTAAACTGGCACTGGAGGAATGGAGGCACTGGCTGGAGGGAGCTCAAAACCCCTTTACGGTAATCACAGACCACAAAAACCTGGAATATCTCCAAAGTGCGAAGAGGCTAAACCCCCGATTTTTTTTATTTATTTTTTTTTTTTTTTGATGTTTTAAGTACAACAGTCTTTATGATTATGACTGCGTACACAAAGCATGCCAAGACTTATAGTGGAAGAATATATATTAAGAATATAATATTAAGAATAGTGGCGATAACTGAAAGTAAATGATGGGGACACTAAGACGTATTGTGTCCAAACAACACAGAACTGCTGCAGCAAAATGACAGCAAAACTCAATATCCAACTTCAAGACCCTGTTTCCACACAAAAAAAAACAAAAAAAACACACACAAATATAGTATAGTAATATAGTATGTTATACATAGATATATCATATATTTCATATGACCTTCACAAAGCCAAAAAGCCAACACCTATGAAACAGCTGCAATTGTCAAAACTTTAATCACAGACGCCAGTCCTAAAATGTGAAAATGATGGTGTTATAAGCATACAGTAAAACCTGGACAGTTGGTGCACCATGATAAACTTCAACCTCTGACCAGGTCAATCAGCTGATTAGAATATTATCAAACTACTGTAAACAGTTTTGGAGAGAAGAGTAAGAAGCTGATTCCCTCTACCGACATCTCTAAAGCAACTGGCAGATGTTTTTATAGACAACGTTCAACTGGAGACTATTCAAAAGTTGTATTAATCTATTTGAAGAAGATTGGTAGCTGCATGAAAGGTAAATGGTGGTAAAACACCTTTACAAAGAAATATTGCCTAGTTTCTAGGTGTTTATGTTATTTTGTTCATCCGCTGTACTGTATGTGCCCCATCAAAAAGCATGGA
This sequence comes from Spinibarbus caldwelli, assembly GCA_039654775.1. NCBI lineage: Eukaryota > Metazoa > Chordata > Actinopteri > Cypriniformes > Cyprinidae > Spinibarbus > Spinibarbus caldwelli. The sequence continues at coordinate 29,418,248 of CM077242.1, forward strand.
ACCATATTAGCAATGGGTCATAAAACAAACTTGCTTTATGAATGTCAAAAATCAATCAATCAATAAATAAATACATACATAAATAATTATTCATTCAGTTAGTTAGTTAGTTAGTTATTCATTCATTCATTCCTATATTTGAAACTTAACCCTATGTATGCACTGAATATTTATGGAAGCCCAGGCTAGGAGTAATGGTTGAAAGCAGACTGATTCATCTGACAGACTTATATGACACTTACATTTATACTGATTTACATTTTAAGAGAGAGAACATTATAAGATATATATATATATATATATATATATATATATATATATATATATATCTTCTTATATAAGATAATATAGTATGATATACATAGATATGATATAATATATATATATATACATACAGTGCCCTCCACTAATATTGGTACCCTTGATAAATATGAGCAAAGGCGGCTGTGAAAATAAATCTGCATTGTTTATCATTTTGATCTTTCACTCAATAAATTCACAAAATTCTAACCTATTATTGAAGGAAAACAATTGAAAGTGGGGAGAAAATCTCATGATGAAATAAATGTTTTTCACCAAAGAATGTTGGCCACAATTATTGGCACCCCTAGAAATTCTTATGAGTAAAATATCTCTGAAGTATATTCCCATTCATATTTACATTTTTTAGCACACCAGGGTGACTAGGGGCATGAAATTGTCCAGTCATGACTTCCTGTTCCACAGGATTATAAATATGCGGAACACAAAGGCCAAATTCCCTTAATCATCCATCACAAGGAGTAAAACCAAAGAATATAGTTCTGATGTACAGAACAAGATTGTTGAGCATCACAAAATAGAAAGTGACTGTAAGAAAAGAGTTAAAGCACTGAAACTCCCCATTTCCACCATCAAGATAATAATTAATAGGTTCTAATCAACTAAAGATGTTAAAAATCTGCCTGGAAGAGTATGTGTCTATATCCTCCAAATGCACGGTGAGGAGGAGAGTTTGAGTGGCCAAAGACTCTCCAAGAATCACAGCTGTAGAATTGTAGAGATTAGTTGAGCCTTGGGGTCAGAAACATAATTTTTTTTTTTTTTTTTTTTATCAAACATCCCCTACATCACCACATGTTGTTCGAGAGGGTTTCAAGGAAAATTCTCCTCACTCATCCAAAAACAAACTCCAGCAAATTCAGTTGTCAGACACGACTGGAACTTCAAATGGCACTGGCTTCTATGGTCAGATGAAACTGAAAAAAAAGAGCTTTTTGGCAGCAAACCCACCAGATGAGTTTAGTACAAACAAAAAGTACCCCATGTCCACGGTTAAATATACTGCTGTATCTTTAATGTTGTGGGCCTGTTTTTCTGCCAGAGGTCCTGAACATCTTGTTCAGATGCATGGCATCATGGATTCTATCATATACCAACAGATAAAAAATCAAAACCTGACTGCCTCTGTTAGAAATCTTATAATGGGCCATGGTTGGACCTTCCACCAGGACAGCAATCCAAAACAAACATCAAAATAAACACAAAAATGGGTCACTGAGCACAAAATGAATCTTTTGCCATGGCCGTCCCAGTCCTCTGACCTAAGCCCTACAGAAAAGGAGTGGGGTGAACTGAAGACAAGAAGTACTAACATAGAGCTGTGAATCTGAAGGATCTGGAGAGATTCTGTATGAAAAAAATGGTCTCTATCTATCTATCTAATCTATTTGTTTTCTTTTTTTATTAAAAAAAAAAAAAACGACACTTTAAGACTTGCACTCTATTTGTTTTCTAACTGCTTGTTTTCTTTTTTTTTTTTATAAAAGGCCTCTAACACTACCTTTCTCTATTCTCTTTCTATTTTATCTACTTGTTTTCTTTTTATTTATTATAACAACTACTACAAAAAAAAAAAACTTGCAACGTGTACTGCGTTAAGCTAACTAAGACTTGTCAAAGCACTTGCATATTATTGCTCTTTTGTTGATTTTGATTGCTTCCATTGTCGTCATTTGTAAGTTGCTTTGGATAAAAGCATCTGCTAAATAAATAAATGTAAATAATCATCTTGATAGATTTCTGATATGTATTTCAATGGAATGTAATTTATCAACAAACAACTTGAAGTGTCATTCATTTTCAGAACGGGATGAGTTGTGTACTGTTTAATCAAATCCCTTGTGTTCCGAACCTGAATGATCCTTCAAGTTGTGTGGTAATAAATTGGTTTAAAAAGTCATTAACCCCATATATGAGCAATAGTGATATTTGCCTCAGCAAGTGTTATTAAAAATTAAAAAAAAATAAAAATAAATACACCTTAGCAGGTAGATCAGATAAGCGTTTGCATTCAAAACAGAAGGATATAGCCTTTGTTTTCATTAAATGTAACAGCTTCAACAGCTTCATCAACATGATAGCAATATCCCAAACATCTCCAACTCCCAAAATAGCCACCTTCTTTAGTGTTAATTTGTAGCTTTATGATACATAAATCACAATAAAATGAAGTAATGCTTAACTAAACTGTTTGCTAGAAAAAATTTTAATAAAAATCAACATGGACAATTGCTGCCAAGCCTCACTTAAGAACATATTTAGTCTGTACATATGACACGTGGTGTAGGGGAGTGAGCAAATGTCTACTAAATCCACCTTCAAAAGGTAAATGTCAGATATTCTACCAACTGCAAGCTCCTTTTATGGTCATCCTTTGCTCTTTTGATCAGTTTGCTGCCATTTACTTGTAGCATTACGTAAGAATTACCTGAATAATTTTAGTTTATGTATAGGGCCAATTACTGTCAATGTATCAGTACATGTTGTACAATACATAAAAATTAAAAAAAAAAAACCTGAATGGTTTGAATGGGAAAAATACTCCCAGAACCAAGGTCACTAAAAAACTGGGTAGTTACTGTTAGCTGAAAGTGACATTATGAAAAAATGGCCAGTGAGTGGGCTGACTGGACTTTGAATCTGTTTTAGATGAAAATGGAAGAGTTAAATCTTGTAGAGTGAGAGAAAAAATGCTGAAGACAATGAGAGACAAACGAAAGTCAAAATAGCAGTCTCACTCTCTTCATGACTGAAAAATGCAACACATACCAAATTAAAATGCCTTTGTGATGCCTTCTGAGATAATTACACTTCCATATCCCCTTTCAACATCTCCAAACCGCTTGACAAGCCTTTGTTTAGTTACCCTCCCTTTTCTGCATCAGACTTGCTCTGTTTACATATGTTTTAGAAATGTTGGTGAATAATAAGAATAGGCCTGCATTACCATGCCATGTGTTTATTGAGCAGTGGTATTAGCAATGTCAATGATTATTTTTAAATTTATCTATCTATCTATCTATCTATCTATCTGGAAAAGGTTTTGTGTGTGTGTGTGTGTGTGTGTGTGTGTGTGTGTGTGCGTGCGTGCGTGCGTGTGTGTGTGTGTGTGTGTGTGTGCGCCTCTAAAAATTAAATGTTAGGCAGAATGTATAAGCAGTCAATATGATGTGCTTTATTTCCAAAATGGAAAGATATTCATCTGAAGATATTCATTCTCAAAATTAATGATTTTCTTCCCCTCTACTGCTCTCATTTGTAGATGTGTATATTCAGGCATTTGGTCACATGACATTTAAGAACCAATGGGAAGAACAGAAGAGTTTACATTACAGCAAGTCCTTCCCCATTTGAAGCTATATTCTGACTTCAGAAGGTTTTAAATAGTATATGAGTCACATGAACCACTTATATACTTTTTGGAGAATGAACATTCATTTCAATTTGAGTAAATTATGACAATATATATATATATATATATATATATATATATATATATATATATATATACATATATTAGTGTTGTTATTAATATTTTGTGTTGTATATATATATATTTTAGGGAAAACTAACATTAACTAATGTTTTTGTTTGTTTGTTTGTTTGTTTGTTTGTGTGTTTTTTTAAGAAGCAGTAACATGCACTGAATATTTTTATGAGGAATCTGTTAATATTTTTAAATAAATTATGCCACACAATAAATGTTAATCAGAAAGTGATGTCAACATCACTCCAATTGTAGTCTGATGCTAAAAATAAACCTTTAGTAAACCTCATAACCTTTATTTGACCTTGTGTCAGACAACAGCTGTAACACATATGAATTCTGTCTTTGATTCCACCAGCTTTCAGTGTTATGTTATCAGTGTGCATGCTTAGAAAAGTAAATGCAGTACTCAAGATGTGTAAATATCATGTCGCGATTTCAAGTAATATTCCATGTTTAATATGACTTATAAAACGGTTAGTTTCAGATTATACACATACTCTATAAAACACTTATTGATTATTCAGTCAGAAAAGAAGTTTAATGTTATTTGAACTTTTAAGTTGTCTTATTCATCCAGAGCAATTTTGGTTAAACATGTATCAATATTTCTCACATGCATGCCTAGCAGAACTAGGGTAATTTTATTTATTTTATTTTATTTTATTTTAAATAATTTTATATTTTTAACCAGACAGCAAGGTTAAGTGAAATCATGCTAACACGTTATGTGTTGTTATTAAACTTTTGAAACCAAACCTACTGGAAACATGTGTTTCATGCCACACACTTGTTTGCTAGATTTTCTTTTGTAAGTGCATTAGTCTACACACTTCATTTTTATGAACGGAGGGAACCTACTTATCATATTTATTTTGTACACAAAAGGTATTTTCTCACTATAGGCCTATGCTGTGACTGACAATAGAAACACAAAATACACCAAAACCAACATAAAGTCATAAAAGTAATCAGTTTTATTCGTGTACTGTAATACAAATCTTCAGAATCCATACTATTGCAAGGAACAGAACAGACCAAAATATAAGCCTTTCTTCTGCAATCTTCATCTCCATCCCCAGCAGCGACCAAATGTCAAATGCAAAATGCCTATCACAAATTTAAAAATTGCCACCTCAAGAAGCTTTACAACAGGTTTTATGTCAGTGATCAAATGCTCATTGGATTTCACCTGCTTCGTCACAGATTGCGACATGTTGTGTTTCAGATGAATTGCATTTCCATGAGAAACATGCTGCATCCCAATGTGCAAACATATACTTTGCCCTAAAAGTGTGTACTCTTTTTGTGACAAAAAAGTTCATACTTTTGAGTGTGCAGCAGAAAGTAGGCAAGCTACTTCATCATAATTGCATCTTTAACTGACCTCTTTGTCACTTAGTTACATGCATTCTGTCATTGTTTAAACTGCCCTGTCAATCATCAATGCAAATATGAGAAAGCATTTTAACAATAAACAAACCAGCAAACTTTTATTTACCACCAGCTTTCTGTGGTCAGTAAATGCCACATCAAGTGCACCAGGCACTGACGTTTATGAATCTGGCAAATAATAATCATGTTTGTGTAATTTTGCACCGAAAAGAATGACAATAACTTTTTAATATAGCACAGTGCTAGACCAGTGCATGTAGCTCCTGGTTCTGCTGGGTTGTGGGTGGTTAAAACAACGCAGCTGAAATAAAGCAACTGAATTTTGAATTCATCCATGTATGGTATAGTGATGTCAAGCATAGTGATATTTTTGCTCATCATTCTAGGGACTGAAATGAAAGCCAGTCTGCCTGCTTCAGCTCTACGTTAATGGCATTTCTCCTGCTGTAAGATAGTGTTTCTCATCTGTCAAGAGAAAAACCATAGCAACATGTCTGAACCAGCTGAGTTGATTCACTGGATACGAGGTGAAAGGAGTCGTTTCCTTCTACCCAGTCCTACTTGTGAGTTGCTACTGTGTACATTATTTCTGCTTCTTTCTCCCCTTTGACAACAAACAGACACTCTCAGAAACACCCTAAATCAACATGAAATAACACAAGTCTCTTTGCTCCCACAGCAACTGAAGCCACATTGATCCCAGAGTTATTATATCACCTGTCCTCAATCCAAAATCTACCGGCCTTTCAGTGGATGTATAATTTCAATAGCACTACTACAAGACAGAGGTTAACATTGCATCTTCTGAGGGACCATCACAGACTAAATTAATCGCTCACAGAATGAGCAATACAGTATACATGTAAAACAAAAATACAGCAGACAATTTGCCATTAAATGCTGTTTATACCATGGTACAGATACCCTTCATGGTTAGTGGTGAGGACTGCTGTACATTATTTACATGTGAAAGCAAAAATATGTGTTGCAAAAAAATCATGGTGAGGAAGAACTTATTAACTTAATAAAGTGTGTCTATTAAGATTATATGAGTATATGATATATTTTACCTAATTTTAAATTTTTTCATCAAATTTTATTTATTCATTTTATTATTATTTTTAATGAAGTGTTACATATGGTGCTGCTTTGCTTCATGATATATCATTTATATCTGACTTCCATCGTTTTCAAAATAAAAAAAAATTAAAAAAAATATTGGATTATCAAAAAAAAAAAAAAAACATTTTGGTATTCAAAGGATATCATTATAAAGTTACACTTCCTGTGGAGCCACAGTGAAAATATCTAATTAGTGGCAACATAAGGACATGAATGTGCATGAATATGGACTAAACAAAGGACTGAGGGGGAAAAAAAAAAAAACATAACAAAATAGTGTTGCACAATATGTGTTACAATAGTACTGTTACCCAAGCACCAAAAGTGGTAGTATCAGTGGTAGTTAGTATTATTTTTTCCATCAAATCTGTTTATTTATCCTTAATTTATCTACAATAATATAAAATACTAACTAAGGCAATTCAAGGATTGCATCTTGTGTTTTCCTGTTCCTTGTATAAATAAATAAACAAATAAATCTGTGCCATGTCTGTTGGATACTCTTGGTGAATCACTTGTTTAGTTTGCATGAACGTAAATCATATGTGAGTGGTCACGTTAACTTTCTTTTTGTCCTTCAAGGCTTACAATAGAAAGCTGATTTAATAAAAAAATAAATAAATAAAAAAACACACAAATACTCTGTGAAAGTAAAGAAATTATGAGATAAATTATATTTATTATATTTTTATATGTAATTGTTTACACATTCTAACACTAAGTGGTATCGTTACACCGCTTAGTATTGTACTGAATTAAATAATTAAGATATTGTGACTCTATCCTGAAATTTCCAGATTAATTTAAGTATTGGGTCTTAAGAACAGTGCTTGTTTTCTGCATACATCCAAATAATATCAGCTAAATGCCGCCACTCATGCTAAAACATCTACAATCTTTTGAAAAAAGCTAAGAGCGCTTGTTAAAAATGGCCATTTTCAATCCTACAACACTGTTAACGTGGTCTAATTAAAATGCTTTTTTTGAATCTCAAAGCATTTAGTCGATCTCCCTCTCTGTTCTTGAGCTCCATAACCTTAAAATCACACTAATAGATCAAAAAGTAATGTCATTTCTACTGACTCTGTCTGCTTTGAATTGCAAATGTTTTAATTGGTTATATGCTTGTTGTATGAGAAAGATCTGCACTTGTATAACCTAAATGGATCGTCACATCTAGAAACCAAGCAACATGAACTGGTAGACACAGCATTTGTGACCAAAACGAGCTATGCAGACAAGAACTGTGAAGATGAGGAAGAGCTGTCAAAAACTTGAAATAAAAGGTTGCACTGCCACATCGAGCCAGATGTCCACTGAATTATGGATGCTTCTTGGCTCCAGACTTTGCATCTGCTTGCCTAATCAACGCCATTTAAAAGATGTGGTGTGCGTAGACATTAGTTGCATTTTAATTATTTGACATACCCCTTTTTTCCAAGCCAAAACTGAAGTGTTCCTCTAGATGCTATTTATTCATAGAAGTGCTTTATTCATCAGCAATGGATCCACATTTTGCCACTGTATATCTGTATCAAAGCTATGAGTTAACGTCAACATAAAAATCACAATTGACTCTAATTTCTTGTCTCCCCTGCCTCCATTCTGGTATGCCTACTTTTCAAGTTCCAATCACATCCCTGTGGATAAAATCAAGTTTTGCTCTACTTGTTCTCATTAACTCCAGTTTCACTCAGAAATACATATTACTGAAATTAAATGAGTTGCAAAAGGTATTACATGGTGACATGGAACCTTTCAAAGAAAAGTATGGCTAAAGAAAAACAAACACAGCAAAGCAATCATTAAAATGAACAAATAAATAAATAATAATCAAGAAAATTGCATGTAATAGCCAATACATATACATATTAATCACCTAAGTGACATTTCAGTTGAATTAGTGTGTTTGAGTCAACAAGGGCCTGTTTTAATAACAAAGCCCCTGCTCAATCATTGTTCTCTCAAGACCTCAAATGTCACATTTGCATGTGAGACCTGAGGCTGGACAGTTTCATCACATCTTATAGTTGATAACAACTCATTTGGTTGTCATTGTACCTGTCTTGTATGATGAAACAGTCATTTCAAAACTGTAGTGTGTGTGTGTGTGTGTGTGTGTGTGTGTGTGTGTGTGTGTGTGTGTGTGTGTGTGTGTGTGATTAAATTGATATCACTGACATTTGAGGATGGGTGTGCCTCTATTCAGATGACATCAGATACAAACCTTCTGTCCAATTGCATTCAATGCCAGCTCATCATTACTCAAATATCAACATGAAATCTGATGTCAACTAAAAAGGAAAGTTCTTTTATATGCAGAGCAAGTTGACTAACATTCTAAAGCATATGTAAAGTACCTGAAAGTAATTTTAAATTTAAACTGTAGTGCTATATTACATTAAGTTAATACATTTTTAATTTTCTAAACTGCAATTTCATTGTTACAAATGCGTAATTGCAAATATATTTAAATACATGACATAGAAGTTGACAATAGAAATGGCATCAAAGTATATACTAGTTTGCCATAAATTCATGTCAGTACATTTTACAATTTAACAATATTTAAAAGATAATCAAAGTAATTATTAAATTATATATGAAGATGAGCTTAAGTATGGAGATGAATTGTTGCCACTTTTTAAAGAGTTTACTGCAGTTTTTTTATATTCTTCTATTTATTTAACTTTTGCGGCTGAGGAATTGGAAGTCTCACACATTCACATAAAATAGCTTACTTCAACATTGCAAAATAATGTGCATATCCCCATCAGAAATTTGGACAGTGACAGTTCATCAAAATAGAGCGCTATTTATATCAAAAGACTGCAGATTTCTAACATATCTCAATACAGCTAAGAAGATAACAACAGACATATTGTCCACTTGTAATCTGTTATTGGTGTGTAGCTACTTTGGGGACTTACCCCCATGACGTTTTGTCCATAGCCCTGATCTTTTTTTAAAATTCACTCACACTATAACATCAAATTCTAGTCTAGTGGTGATGAAAAAGACAAAAATTTGTTTCTGATGTAAAACATCAGGTATTAAACAGACATCTTTGACTGTTGAGCAGACTGCTTTTCAGATGCTTATGCCACATTTTTAAAATGCTGTGACGTTAAAAAATGTGTAATTTTTTAGAAACACATCTCAAAACTCTGGGGGAGTGTCAGTCAGCAAGATTCAATAAACCAGTATTGATTCAAAGAGCTGATAAGGTAATAATGAAGAGGTGAAAATGTTAATAACATGTTTAATAACTGCACACTTTACAATGTGACCATGTAAATATATTTTAAAGGAAAAATAAATAAATGAAATGCAGTAAATACAGGATATTTAAGTTACGAATGCATTTAACTTTTGATGTGGCACGTCTTTTTAGAAGATGAGCTGCATCTAAACAATGATTATTGTTATCATTATTGTTGTTGTTGTTGTTGTCGATATTATTGTTCAGATTGCTTTTCTTCTTCTTCATCTTTTTCTTATTCTTATTTATGCTCTCAAACTACACCAGATTGGTGCATTTAACTTTAAAAAAAATAAATAATAATAATAATAAAAAAAATCTTACAGGGGAGAATGCACCAGACCTCCCTAGGTATAGTATGTCCAAAGTCCATACACCATAGTCTCACAAGACCCTGTGGGAAACATGCTTATCCAGAAAAAAAAAAAAAAAAAAAAAAAAAACTGCCATACAGTTTGACATCAACTGTGTAGCTGGGCTCAGAAGAATGTACCTCATACCCTGCATTTGTAAAACATTAAGCATTTCAGTTGACCAAGTTTTAAAGCAAGGGAAGTCTGAATATTTGTTCATTTATTTATTTGTTTGTTTGATTGCTTGCTTATTTTATTTATTTATTTATTTATTTATTTATTTTCCATGGATCATTGCCTAGTAATAAAATTATTAAGTGCTTGGGAGAATATTCATTATATCAGAAGACCCCAAAATTACAAAATTGCCAGGCTATGATCAGGCTTAACATCATTTTGGGAAAAGAGGGGAAAAAAGAAAGCTACTCCAAAAATTGATGTATATTGGAGCAACAAATAAACTTCACATGCTTTCTACTATTTTGCACATCATGGCTGATAAAACTAGATTAATTAATGCCTGTCCCTGAAAACTCCCCACATGCCTTTGAACAAGGAATAGCAGCAGTCATTGTCATTAACTTTGATGGCGCAGCTGTGACAAAACTAATGATTCTTTCACAGGCTTGGGAAGCAGTGGAAGTGCCTGCAGCATCACTAATTCTTTTGAAAAAGCATGTCCTCTAAAACGTTGAACATAATGGGAATACAGAAAGTAACCTTTGAATTGAAGTTTACAGACAGAAAGAGGAGACCGTCGGGTAAAGGTGCTCATTCACACAAGTACATCAGCAGTGAGGTAATGGAGGTGAGCAGGCCACACGAGACTGAATTTTCCTGTATTATTTAATATCATGCTATGTGCAAGGATCTGTGTATATTATACTGTAGGTCTATATATAATGTGTTAATTTGTAATCTGCAGTTAATTTTGCTATTGCTGCGATCTCATGTGAGCGACAGCTGTTGCTGGAGAGAGGAGGCATTATTCGCTTGTTAAGTCTGACGTCACACGACACTTTTTTCTGCGGCCAAACACTTTATGAGATGTCAAAAGAAAAAAAAAAAACCTGCTAATTGATAGCTGTTACTTTAAATATGTAATAAATAAATAAATAAATAAATAAAGTTAAATCACGTTAATTATATAGGCTATCATTTGTCATAGCTTTTCGAATTTAAAAGACACCGTTAACGTTACGTTAGCAACACTTGTTACACTGTAACTCGTAGAACAGCGCGTGCAGCGGCCTTCTAGAGGTCCTTCTCGCCTAGTGGGGGGCGTAGGTGAAATGCACGAATCAGTGCATGAAAGTTAACAAAAATAACGGTTTGTTGAGTTAAACGATTTTTTTGCATATCCATCAGGAGCATTAAAAACACTTTGGAACTTAAAATAGTTGTAGCTACAACACCAGGACGTGTATTCTATGAGAAATGTACCTGTCTGTAATAAAAAAAAAAAAAAAAATAAATAAAAAATTAATAAATAAAAAAGAGAGAAATATATCAAATAAAGTTTGCAGTGCATTTAACGACTTGAATGTATAAATCTCCATATAGCCTAAAAGTTAAAAATTTCATAACGTAAACATCAGACTCCTATAAAGTTAATTGTCTTATGTTTTGTGCTCAAATTCTCACATTTGAATATTAAATTGTGGCTCCCTCTCACACTACAGCCTAGGTTATAAACTATATTTTAAATTAGATTCAGACAGCAAAGTCAGTCTACTGACAGACTACAGCAAACGCGTAGAACCTCTGTGGAAACCAGTGAAAGACCTAGACGGCTAGGAACAACCATATGACTACAGACGAACCATAGGCCTTTCTTTATGCAACACAGCTGTCTGTGATCCAAAAAAAGTTTATACCAACACGTTTATGTGATGTAAAATATCCTTCAAGGTTTGTATTTTGCTTGTAAATATCATGATGTAATTTTCAGAGAAATAACTAATCGCGTTTTCTTCCAACCTTACTACCTTAAGTCTAACAGGCATCGTGACGAATTAAAAATAATATATATATATATATATATATATATATATATATATATATATATATAAACAATCAATCGAAATTCAATATCCTCGTAATTTCCCCGAAATCATATTGCTGGTAATATGTCTCTCATTTAATCAGACGAATAAATACAATATATACGCCATAACTTAAACACTTTTTGTGTGCATGCCATATGCAAGTTTTGATGTGGCTTCATCAAACGCAAAGTCAACGTCCATCTATATTCAAGGTCTAAAGGACTTTTGTAGTCATACCCAAGAAAAGTCGTATTCCTGTAGGGGATTAATGACAATGACACCTAGCTTATAAAACAGACTTTCAACTTACCTTGAGCTGCGGCAACAAAACCTGCGAAAAGCAGCAGGATCTGCTTCAATGTGCCCATCGTGTCCGCTGTAATTCCACGCAGCGCCACGTTGTCTTGCGTTTTATTTTCTCCGATCACAGTAATGCATAGAGATCCAGCTTTGGCAAGAACATCTGACGCCTATGGCACACGGATTCGTCTATATTAGCTCTCATATCACCGAGAATAGCCACTGCAGAGACAAGACACGGTGGTGCTGGGAACAAAAGTGATTCCCTCGGTCCAAACCGTGGAGACGGAATGGAGCGATGAGGCAGTCCGCATCTAGAGGAAGGCGCTGGACTCAACCATCATGTGAGATACAGGGGAATATGGATGGAGATCTACAGTCTGCAGACTCTTATGGGTCCACATAAAAACATCAACTAATAAAGTCGCTTTTAAGGGAGCCATATGATTTAACAGGAACAGTCCGAAAAAGCCTGCTACCTCCCCAGTAAGGAAAATAATAATAATAATAAATAAATGCAGTATGGGATTACTAATAGAATTTCGCTCATATTTGGGTCTGATATTAACGAAATTAAATTTTCTTGAATACAACATATGTTTAATATAAAACACTCTTATAGAAAGCATTCTGTGTTCGGTTTTATGATTCCCAATGTAGAACATCCAATACAAATGTATGTAAAGAAATTATTTTAGGATTTTAAAACTTGTAAAACACCTGAATGAATGAATGAATGAATGAATGAATGAATGAATGAATGAATGAATCGATTAAAAAACTATTAAAAAAACCCGAATACTTGTCCAATAATAATTCAAATGGAGGAAAGAGAGAGGTTCAAGATATCCAAAGGTGTTTAAAGAAAATCTTTCAATATTTGAAAGAGCTGTGATACATTTCACCATATCCAATATGAATCAAATAAGCATGCATTTCGAATTTTCAATTAATCTAGGAAAATTCTACTTTTAAATAACGACGAATTCTAATAAGAGTCGTGTGCGCATTTAAGACAACACTGACTTGCAAAATGTAAAATCAACATAGTTAATGCGAAGCAACAGTTTTAATGTTAGGATGAGCATGACATTTGGCGATATGTCTGGGCGTGTGTGGATGAATGTGTTTTGATGACAACTTTGTTTACGCAACCTCATGACAGGAATATTTATATAAAACGCAGCTCATCATTCTTAATGCACCCCCCGCATCCGATCCAATTTAACACACACGTTCAAACTCACACACCCTCTGGAAAAGAGTGCAGCACACTTCATCAGCAGACAGCACGTCTCACAGTTCCCTATGATACTAATAATGGCTGCAAAATGCCGTTGGTCCGATGGCATTTCTTTGAGTTTGAGAGCGAGGCTCATTTTCGGGTGGATTTAAAATGTGGCTTTGCTGCCATCTACTGAGCCAGGACAGTCGGATTAATAAACTGAACATGATTTGTATAGTGGAAGACGCAAGTGCGATACCATTAAATACCGTCATTTTGCATTGTTTTCCACTTAAATTTAATACGAAATCTTCATATTCTGCCATCAACATAACAAATTGATTAAAATGTTAATGCATTTCAGAATGTCTTAATATTTAGTATGCCGTCTTTGTTGTATAAATCCTGATCGAATGCTTTCCAGTATGATTTGAAAATGTTTGAGAACATCTTGAGCGTCAATGGAAAAAAAAAAAAATAAATAAAAAAGGTTCTGTACAGAGTAGGGGTTCACATGATCAGTGTCACACATGTAATTATTAAATGAGTTGTTGTTGTTTATTTTTATTTTTTATTTTTATTTGTTTTTTGGGCTTTTTTTTTTTTTTCTTATTCCAAAATCGATGCTTGAGTGCTTTAATTTCGTCTGCATATTGACTGCATTGATATCGGTGGCGCTGTCCACGGTGTGGTGCTGAACCAGTGCTGTCCTTGACTCTAGCAAAGGAAAATAATAATGTTCCCTCCCCTGTGCTTTCTGTGAAGGACACATTTAGCACCACCTGTTCCAGATCTTTTTTTTTTTTTTTCATAGCAGAGGCCTGAGATTCTGCTTTAGAATTGATAAAATCAGAAAGAACAAGCAACACTTCTCCCTTTGACTTGTTTTGAACAAAGCACATGCTTTAATCTAATTATATTCAGGTTTGTCTATGGACGATGTCTTGCAGGTTAGATTATTTAGTATTGTATGTTGATGTAAGGTTGGTTTGTGTTTAACTAGTGAAAAAGAGAGATATTGTATGTAAGGTACATTTATTTTATAATGTAATTTTAAGTATACTAAAAAATAAATAAACATTTTCAAAAATAGATAACATATCCCAGTTCTATTTGAAAATTTGATGTGATTGTACTTATTTCATGCTTTATTCTAATGCACACAGAGAAACTTTGAACTACAAATGAAATGGTACAGTAAAATATAGCTTTTACAAATGCAGTCAAAAATACACTGGTTTAATTGATATATATGCTTGTTTCCATCTTCAACTTGTTTGAAAGTTAAAAGACTTAAGATGTGCATATTAGGCCTAACATATTCATGGCTTGTAGTAATTTAACAAAGACTTTTCATTTTAAACCCCCATGGGAAGACTGAATGGAAAAAATACTTCCAGAACCAGTGCCGCTGAAAAAGGGGCCGGCACTATTGTAGCATTTTTAGTGTGTAAACAAACCTGTGTGACTATAGCAACCTGGAATAATGTATATTATTAATTGATTAACATTTTATTTTAAATCAAAATTGACGGCACAACATTAAGACAGGGCTGTGTATTATATATTATATTATATTATATTATATTATGTTATGTTATGTTATGTTATGTTATGATATGTTATGTTATGTTATATTATATTATATTATATTACACCTTGCCCATGACATCATCTGAATAAAGTTAGAATAATTTGTTATTATTAATACATTTATTAATTTCATTCCAAAGTAATTCCAAAGTCTTTTAAATTCATTCACTGATAAATCCAAAATTTTAAAATCAGTTCATTTGTTTCATTTTCCACTTCATTTTGTATGTATCTCTATCATGTATCTCTTTACCATATATGTGTTATCTATTTTATAGTTATCTATTTTAATAGTTTTACGAAGCATATATGAAGCATATATGTTATGCTTCATATATATGTGTTTTGTAAATATTGTAAATTCCAACAATCATGCCAAATTAGACTTTGATTTTATTAATCAAATGAATTAACTTTACTGTATGGGAATTTAACATATTAGGCTAAAATATTTTATTTATTTCAGCTTGTCATTTATAAGCTATATTAGTAGGTTTAAATCTGATAATAATACAGAATGTTAATTAAGTAGATACATGAAATGAAAGGAAAAATAATGCAAATATATAACAACGAATATAACTGTCACACTTGCCTACTGTGGAGGAGCGAGGAGACAAGAGATATTCACAATAAACAGTCTTTAATTACAAACCACTGGAACACTTGACAGGCAGGAACGCACACGTAAGACAGGGATTTGACATTTAAGACCCGACAAGGAAACATGGGGCAGAACACACTTAAATACTGAACTAAACGAGGGATACACAGGCGAGGGGAATCAACTAACAACGAGACAGTGAGGACAGGAACAGGAATGACCAAATAAGGCCATGGAGGGAGAAACTGGGACCCAGAGCACATGGGGAGGGAAAACACAACAAAGACAGTCCATAAACCTAACATTTCGCCCCCTTCCTGGAAGGCGCGTCCTCGCGCCGCAGACAACAACAGAGGGAGGCATGGGTGGAAACTTGGGAGGAGGCTCGGGAGGAGGACGGATACCCGGGAGGAGGACGACAAACAGAGACCTGGGTGGAGACGATGGAAGGAGGAGCCAAGGAGGAAACAGGAAGAGCCAGGGAGACGACAGGAGGCACCAGGGTGGACCAGATGGAGGGAGGAGCCAGTGAGACAACAGTAGGGACTTGGAGCAGGAGGAGCCAGGCGGGACCCAGGCCACAGACGGCGGTGGAGCAGGTGGCGGAGGATCTAAAGGCGGAGACGGAGAGCCGATGAGCCAGGGCGACAGGGAGGATCCGGAGAACCGAGATGGAGCAGATGGCACCGGTGACCGAGGCGGAGACGGGGATCCAGATGGCCACGGTGGAGCCGGAGCAACAGAGGACTGAGGAGGAGCCGAAGGGATGGAGGAGCCTGACGGAGCTGGAGGGACGGAGGGATGAGGCGTAGCCGGAGGAGTGGAGTCCCGAGGCGCAGAATGGTCGACGACAGACCAAGGCGGAGCTGGAGGGACGAAAGAGCCCGGCGGAGCCACTGGACAGATGGGCCACGGCGGAGAGGAGGGAGCTAGGAGCCATGGTGGAGCCAACAAGTCAATGGGCCGAGGCGGAGTCCGGAGCTTAGAGGCTGGATGCGGAGTCAAGGGATACTCCGACCACGGCGACGCTGGAGGATGGCTCGCACCGTATAGATGGTGGGCTGACGGCGAGCAGAGGGGCTGCCAGATGACAGCTGAGGATGAGGCAGGAGCAAGTGGGAGGGTGGGCATTTGTGAGCCTCCGGGCTTTCAGGCCTGAACTCAGGAACAGGAGCTTTCTCTGGGCTTTACTCTGGAACGGGAGCTCTCTCTGGGCTAAACTCTGGAAAGGGAACCCTCTCCTCTTCAGTGTGGCACAGTCGCCGCACCATACTCAGCTCACCCTCAGCTGCGGTGCAGGGGGCGGAGCTCCACTCCGTGCTCACCATGCGCGGCTTTCTCGTGGTGGGCATTGTAGCCGGCTCTCGCACCTGGTCTGACGATCCGTGAGGCTCTGGCTCCGTGGCGATCCTCAGCTCTGTCGCACTCCTGGGTGATGGCTCGTTGGTCACGACGTGCTCTGGCTCTCCATCAGCGGTGGTCTGCGCAGCAGGGAGATGGTGGGCTGGGCACTGGGCCCGAGTGGCACTGCGAGATTCCCCTCGGAAATGACGGTGAATGGGGATCCATGTCCACTCCACAAAGGCAACGAAGTCCTCTCGAGGACCATCTTCGGATGACGGCATCCATAATCTGGGTAGCTGGTGGTGTTAGCTAGGAGCAAGAACAATCTCGTATGGTCCTTGACAGATCTGTCCCCCTGCTCCAGCAGGAGGAGGAGGAGGAACTCGGGGCAAACATGGGCATCCATACAGCGAAACACTACGGAAAAAAAACTGAGAAAAAACGAGAAACAAAAACGGAGGGTAGACACGGAGATAACTGTTTCGGTCGGGTCTTCTGTCATGCTTGCCTGCTGTGGAGGAGCGAGGAGACAAGGGATACTCACAATAAACAGTCTTTAATTACTAACCACTGGAACACTGGACAGGCAGGAACACACACGTAGGACAGGGATTTGACATTTAAGACCCGACAAGGAAACATGGGGCAGAACACACTTAAATACTGAACTAAACAAGGGATACACAGGTGAGGGGAATCAACTAGTCCATAAACCTGACAATAATAATATAACCAATAATAAATATAGCTGCAAACAGAAATTAAGGGGACAAGCACAGAGACAAAATGAGGAGCTAAGCATGGCAGGGCACATCAAACTGCAACAATAAGGAATTAAAGAAATTTCAAGATGATTTTATTCAAAATGGCTGAAAAATCTTACTGTGATGCAGCTCTTTCGACCAATAGGTGGTACTATTTCCAAATTTATGAGGTTTGGTCAGTGTGAGTTGACGATGACACACAAAGTTTGGTGTCAATATGTCAAAGTTTTGCAGAGATACAGCCTTAGATGCGGTTTGGCATTATGCCATAAAATATGATGATGCAGTAAACGAAACCATTATGTCTATCAACATGAAATTGATAACTTTTCTCTGACATGACTTAAAGATGATATTAGTCAAATTTGGTGAAAATTTGACCAATGGACTTGGAGGAGTTAGAAAAGGTAGGTTTTCACACCATGTTCTTGCCATAATCGAAGGAATCTGTCAAGACCAGTCTCATGACAATAGGCAAAACTAATCAAAACATATTAGCATTTTCTTTTTTAAATTTCATTAAAATTCGTTATCAAAAGGCCCTTAAACTTTTTGAGTACCTTCAGGGCATGGTGTGAAAGACACATAACAATTTTGATAATAATTTACCAATGCGTTTGTAAATACAGCACTTTACGAAAAAATTTAAAATGTCCAACACCCAAAATGGCTGACATGGGAAAATTGAGTTGAAACTTCACATTTTTGATAATTATTGATATTCTCTCTCCAGAAAAAAACTTTCTGCACAGGTTTGCTTCCGATCAGGTGGAAAACCTAGGACTAGTTTGCAAAAGTAGGTTTTTCAAAAAAAATTCAAAATACCCGAAAATTTTGCTAGGATGACAATCAAATCCAAGGCACGTGTTTTGTCTGTACTGAGCCAACCCACCAGGCACCGGACGTCTCTGTAACGTCAGGTTGACATTATATGTGGACATGACGTCGGACAGACGTTGCATTTTGGTTGAAAATGAAAATCGGGTTGACGTCAGTATTTGACATCGATTTGACGTTGACAACGTTGAATTTTGATTGCACAACCTAAAAATAACAAAATATCAACGTCAGCTGACGTCGGTATTGGACATCAATTTAAAAAATTTATCTTACTGCCGCGTTCTGGATTAATTGTAAAGGTTTGATAGAACTGGCTGGAAGACCTGCCAAGAGAGCATTGCAATAGTCCAGCTTGGACAGAACAAGAGCTTGAACAAGGAGTTGTGAAGCATGTTCTGAAAGAAAGGGCCTGATCTTCCTGATGTTGAATAAAGCAAATCTGCAGGACCAGGTAGTTTTAGCAATGTGGTCTGAGAAAGTCAGCTGATCATCAATCACAACTCCAAGGTTTCTGGCTGTTTTTGAAGGAGTTATGGTTGATGTGCCTAACTGGGTGGTGAAATTGTGATGAAACAATGGGTTTCATGGAACCACAAGCAGTTCTGTCCGGGCAAGGTTGAGATGAAGGTGATGGTCCTTCATCCAGCAAGAAATGTCTGTTAGACAACCTGAGATGTGAGCAGCTATCGTCGGATCATCAGGATAGAATGAGAGGTAGAGCTAAGAGTCATCAGCATAGCAGTGATATGAAAAGCCATGTTTCTGAATGACAGAACCTAGTGATGTCATGTAGACAGAGATGATGGTCCAAGAACTGAGCCCTGAGGCACCCCAGCCCTGGAACACCTCACCTCTCCAAGATATATTGAAGGACCTGTCTGAGAGGTAAGACTCAAACCACTGGAGTGCGGTTCCTAAGATGCCATTTGCCAATAGGGTTGATAGGAGGATCTGGTGGTTAACCGTGTCAAAAACAGTGGACTGATCCAGCAACATAAGTATTGAAGATTTGGAATCCGCTCTTGCCAGTCTTAGGGCTTCAACAACTGAGAGCATATGTTCCATAGAGTAATGTTCCATAGCTGTTCCTCACTCAGCATTGTCAATGAACTGAAACTAGGAATCTATATAGAAAATGGCTCAAGCAGCATACAAGTTGTCTCGCCCACTTACTAGCATACTGTTCCTCAGACACAATACCTTTAGAGCGTGGCTGCGGCTACCACGTTTTTGATAATTAAAAAACAAACACAAACACACTGTAAGGCACATGTTTATTGTAGCCTTCTCTGTCAGCAATGATGGATTCCCTCGTGATAAATGCAGGGAAATAATCAGGCTGACAGACAAGATTTCAGAACTAGTGACACACATCTAAATTTTAATTCAGCATAATAAAAATGAAGGGGCTTTAGATAAGGCTTTGGATGAGACTAGCCTAGTGAGTCTTGTACACTGTTCGATTGTTCAGTATATAATAAGGCTCACGCGATTGCCCCAACGGAGGTATCCAGTGGTGGCTGAAGGTTTCTTGTGTGTTCAGTCTTTTCAGTACGGATCTCATACTCACAAACTTGTCAGTCTTTGTCATTAGACAGAGACGAATGACTAATATTCTAGACGGCCCATGCCATAATTTTACTCATTCTAGAATATTTATATTTAGACTCAATAGATCTGTACACACTTAATTAAGGTAAGACTATATCTAACCAGAGGTCATGCCCATTACTATAGAACCAAGTTGACCAACTTATCTTCCTCTAATGTGACTTTATATTATCATGCTGTGATTTCTCACATACACTTAGTTAGAATAATATTGCAGTAATCGGAGGTTAAGGCTGACCTGATTTTAGGTTTGTCAACAACACACTAAACAGAAACAGAAGAAACCAATAGCCTCTACAGTCTAAGTATACATAACTAATGCCAATGTGTTAGCTGGAGCTCTAAAACTTCATTTTAGTTCGTTACTAACCTGAGCATAGATTTGCAATGTTATAGACTTAACATATTTAATCATATTCAATAATCTCAGACTATGTCAGAATAAATTCAAATGTAACAATTTATTATCAGTCAGGTAAATATGTATTATGCCAATTGCACAGCCAATTCAAAAATATCCAATCAAATCAAATCAATACAAAACAAACTTCTTAAAGATAAATCTAAGAGTAAAAAAATGCATTGTCCGTATCAGAAGATCAAAGTGTCTGAGGTTCTGTAAATCTTACAAGAACATTGTAGTTTTTCCCCTGTGATTGGGTGACTGTAAGGTGGCATAGCCACGGAAAAAAAACACCACTCCCTTGTTCTGACTAAAAACTCAAACAGTCTTTCCTCACTCAGTGACACACCCACTGAGAAGCCTAGTACCCTAGTTATCTGAAATTCTATTGTACGGAACAAAAAATAAACACTACCACCATAGTCCAATGTTTACCGGGAACCAAAGTGCCTGACATCAAAGCAAACACTAAAAGTGCTGACTAAAGCTAACCATAAATTCAGTATGATTGTTATCCACGTCTGCACTGATGATGTCTGGCTTCTTCAGTCAGAGATCACTAAAAATAACATTAAAGAGGTTTATGAAATTGCAATTACAATGTTAGACACTATAATATTCTCTGGTCCCCTGATTGTGGTGATGAGATACATATCATACTGTCGTCACTAAATGACTGGATGTGAAAATGGTACCCGCAGAATAATATAGGTTTTATAGATAATTTTGGGGCAGACCTGACCTGATAAAGAGAGATGGTGTAGCAAGTTAGCTCAAAAGGGAAACTGTCATGAACTGCTTGGGGACACAAAGGCTGAGGATCCAAGTGCAGTTGTTTATTAAAGGGTAATCCATAATCGTAGTCGAGGTAACAGGCAAAGGTCATAACACAATGACACTCAATCCAAAGCGCAACGACAAAACAGAAAACACAGGAAAGCAGAGGAAACCAGGCTGAAGTACAAAAAACCAAGACACATAGAACCATGATACCAGAACTAGGAGATGCCATATGACAACACAAGACTTCACAAAGAGAGATTGAAAACACCAGGCATACATAGGTAGAGGTAATGACTTTTGGCTGACTCGATTGCTGATCGATTGCTTCAGTCTGTTCCTGTCTGTTGTGCTGCTGAGAGGTTTGCGATTGTAGCTCCGCTTTTTTATTGAATCTTTACCTTACTTTCACTCTCTGTTGTTTAAAGTGATAGTATATAACTTAATTCCCACCATATTTCTGGCATTATCTATCAAACTAATCTAACTAATTTGATCGTTTGCTTTTAAAACCGCGAGTGCAGCGCGCGTGCAGCGCGTTAGCCGGTTAGCTTGTTACTCACGGTTCCATTCACGTTTCTATTCGCGCCTATTATTGTTTTCTTTTTTCTCGCTCCGTTTTCATTTCTCTCTCGCTCCGTTTTTCACAAGTTCATCAACAACAGTGGTAAGTTAAGATGGTATCATTCATCAATCACGGTGAGTAATGGCTTCTCCTTCTCTTGTTGTTTGCACTTCATGCCACATGTACAGTTTATCTCTCTCTGTCGGCGACGAGGGATTAACATGTGATAAATGCAGGGAAATAGTTAGGCTGACAAAGAAGATTTTAGAACTAGAGACATGCATCCAAACTTTAGTTGAGGATAGTAAGAATGTGAGGGCTGTAGATACTGCTTTGGATGCGACTAGCTCAGGGACTCCTGTACATTGTTTGGTTCCGGTTGTGCCCGTGCAGCAGGGCAACTGGGTGACTGTGAGGCGGCATAGTCGCGGGTCAAAACACCATTTCTCAGAGAGCAGGCTTTAAGTATAACTCGTTTGAAGTTATGGTGCTGCATATAACATTATCTAGAGAAACACGTGTTAGTGATAAATCCCCTGTGATGTTTGTATTGGCTACTGTGTACAGGCCACCAGGGCACCACACAGACTTTATTAAAGAATTTTTTGATTTTCTATCTGAGTTAGTACTGGCTGCAGATAAAGTCTTAATTGTTGGTGATTTTAATATCCATGTCGATAATGAAAAAGATGCATTAGGATCAGCATTCATAGACATTCTGAACTCTATTGGGGTTAGACAACATGTCTAACCCCAATAATTCACATTAATTCACATGGAATTGATGTTAGTGGTGTTGAAATTCTGCAGCAAAGCGATGATATCTCAGATCATTATCTAGTTTTGTGTAAACTCCATATAGCTAAAACTGTAAATTCTACTCCTTGTTACAAGTATGGTAGAATCATCACTTCTACCACAAAAGACTGCTTTGTAAGTAATCTTCCTGATTTATCTCAATTCCTCAGCATATCCAACAGCGCAGAAAAACTTGATGATGTAACAGAAACTGTGGACTCTCTCTTTTCTAGCACTTTAGATACAGTTGCTCCTTTACGCTTAAGGAAGATCAAAGAAAACAGTTTGACTCATTATACCACGGGTGCCTAAAGAGAGCAGCCCGGAAAATGGAGTGCAGCTGGAGGAAAACAAAACTAGAGGTATTTCGTAAAGCTTGGCGGGAAAGTACCCTATCCTACAGAAAAGCATTAAAAACGGCTAGATCTGATTACTTTTCGTCTCTTCTAGAAGAAAACAAACATAACCCCCGGTATTTATTCAATACAGTCACTAATTTAACGAAAAATAAAGCATCAACAGGTGTTGGCATTTCCCAAGAGCACAGCTGTAATGACTTTATGAGCTACTTTACTTCCAAGATCGATACTATCAGAGATAAAATTGTAACCATGCAGCCGTCAGCTACAGTATCGCATCAGATAGTGCACTATAGATCCCCTGAGGAACAATTCCACTCATTCTCTATTATAGGAGAGGAAGAATTGTATAAACTTGTTAAATCATCTAAACCAACAACATGTATGTTAGACCCTATTCCATCTAAACTACTAAAAGAGCTGCTTCCAGAAGTCATAGATCCTCTTTTGGCTATTATTAATTCATCATTGTCATTAGGATATGTCCCCAAAACCTTCAAATTGGCTGTTATTAAGACTCTCATTAAAAAACCACAACTTGACCCCAAAGATCTAGTTAATTACAGACCGATCTCAAATCTCCCTTTTCTGTCAAAGATACTAGAAAAGGTAGTATCCTCACAATTATATTCCTTCTTAGAGAAAAATGGTATCTGTGAGGAATTCCAGTCAGGATTTAGACCGTATCATAGTACTGAGACTGCTCTCATTAGAGTTATAAATGACCTGCTTCTATCATCTGATCATGGTTGTATCTCTTTATTAGTTCTACTGGATCTTAGCGCTGCGTTCGACACTATCGACCACAACATTCTTTTGAATAGACTAGAAAACTTTGTTGGCATTAGTGGAAGTGCCTTAGCATGGTTCAAATCGTACTTATCTGACCGCCATCAGTTCGTAGCAGTAAATGAAGAGGTATCATATCGATCACAAGTGCAGTATGGAGTACCTCAAGGCTCAGTACTAGGGCCGTTACTTTTCACGCTTTACATGTTACCCTTGGGAGATATTATCAGGAGACATGGTGTTAGCTTTCACTGTTATGCTGATGATACTCAGCTCTATATTTCTTCACGGCCCGGTGAAACACACCAAATTGAGAAACTAACGGAATGTATAGTCGATATAAAAAACTGGATGACGAGTAACTTCTTACTGCTAAATTCTGAAAAAACAGAGGTGTTAATTATCGGACCTAAAAACCCCACATGTAATAACCTAGAACACTATCTAACACTTGACGGCTGCTCTGTGAATTCTTCTTCATCAGTTAGGAACCTAGGTGTGCTGTTTGATAGCAATCTTTCATTTGAAAGCCATGTTTCTAGTATCTGTAAAACTGCGTTTTTCCATCTCAAAAACATATCTAAATTGCGACCTATGCTCTCAACGTCAAATGCAGAAATGCTAATTCATGCGTTTATGACCTCAAGGTTAGACTATTGTAATGCTTTACTGGGTGGTTGCTCTGCACGCTTGATCAATAAACTACAGTTGGTCTAAAATGCAGCAGCTAGAGTCCTTACTAGAACCAGGAAGATATTAGCCCGGTTCTGTCAACACTGCACTGGCTCCCTATCAAACATCGGATAGATTTTAAAATCTTGTTAATTACTTATAAAGCCCTGAATGGTTTAGCTCCTCAGTACTTGAGCGAGCTCTTATCACATTATAGTCCTCCACGTCTGCTGCGTTCTCAAAACCCTGGCCATTTGATAATACCTAGAATATCAAAATCGACTGCGGGCGGCAGATCCTTTTCGTATTTAGCGCCCAAACTCTGGAACAATCTACCTAACACTGTAAATCTAGATTAAAGACACATTTCTTTAACCTGGCTTACACATAACACACTAATACACTTCTATTATTCAAATCCGTTAAAGGATTGTTAGGCTGCATTAATTAGATCAACCGGAACCGGGAACACTCCTCATAACACACGATGTA
Organism: Spinibarbus caldwelli; assembly: GCA_039654775.1. Lineage (NCBI taxonomy): Eukaryota > Metazoa > Chordata > Actinopteri > Cypriniformes > Cyprinidae > Spinibarbus > Spinibarbus caldwelli. The sequence continues at coordinate 29,443,375 of CM077242.1, forward strand.
CTCGTTACATCGTAAGAAGAATGGCATCTACGCTAATATTTGTCTGTTTCTTTATTATTCTGTTTCTCAGTCCGTTTCCGGATCAGATGGTGGATCGGCGCCGGGAGATGATGTCTGCGACCCTGACCGTCGGCGGAGGCCGGACACCTGGTCTGGTCTGCTTCAGTCTGTTCCTGTCTGTTGTGCTGCTGAGAGGTTTGCGATTGTAGCTCCGCTTTTTTATTGAATCTTTACCTTACTTTCACTCTCTGTTGTTTAAAGTGATAATATATAACTTAACTCCCACCATATTTCTGGTATTATCTATCAAACTAATTTGATCGTTCGCTTTTAAAACCGCGAGTGCAGCGCGCGTATAGCGCGTTAGCCGGTTAGCTTGTTACTCGCGGTTCCATTCACGTTTCTATTCGCGCCTATTATTGTTTTCTTTTTTCTCGCTCCGTTTTTATTTCTCTCTCGCTCCGTTTTTCACAAGTTCATCAAACAACAGTGGTAAGTGGTAAGTTAAGTTGGTATCATTCATCAATCAAGGTGAGTAATGGCTTCTCCTTCTCTTGTTGTTTGCACTTCATGCCACATGTACAGTTTATCTCTCTCTGTCGGCGACGAGGGATTCACATGTGATAAATGCAGGGAAATAGTTAGGCTGACAGAGAAGATTTTAGAACTAGAGACACGCATCCAAACTTTAGTTGAGGATAGTAAGAATGTGAGGGCTGTAGATACTGCTTTGGATGCGACTAGCTCAGGGACTCCTGTACATTGTTCGGTTCCGGTTGTGCCCGTGCAGCAGGGCAACTGGGTGACTGTGAGGCGGCATAGTCGTGGGTCAAAACACCGCTCTTCCGTTCCGATCAGAACATCAAACAGGTTCTCCCCACTCGGTGACGCACCCACTGAGAAACCTGATGAAAGTGCTCTAGTTATTGGCGATTCTATTGTACGGAACGTGAAAATAGAGACACCAGCCACCATAGTCCAATGTTTACCGGGAGCCAGAGCGCCTGACATCTTGGCAAATTTAAAAGTGCTGGCTAATGCTAAACGTAAATTCAGTAAGATTGTTATCCACGTCGGCGCTAATGATGTTCGACTTCGCCAGTCGGAGATCACTAAAAATAATGTTAAAGAGGTGTGTGAACTTGCAAGTACGATGTCAGACACTGTAATATGCTCTGGTCCCCTCCCTGCTTACCGTGGCGATGAGATTCATAGCAGACTGTCGTCACTCAATGGCTGGATGTCTAAGTGGTGCCCGCAGAATAACGTAAGTTTCATAGACAATTGGAAGAGTTTTTGGGGCAGACCTGACCTGTTGAAAAGAGATGGTGTTCATCCCTCCTGGGGTGGTGCCGCTCTTCTCTCTAGAAATATGGCACATAGTCTTAGAGTTCGTACTTGACTAACTAGGGCCCAGGTCAGGGAGCAGACAGACTGGATAAACCGACCGTCTGCTAGCCGCCTCACGTCACAGAAGGCAGTTAATTCTCAGCACATAGAGACTCCTTCACCTAGATATCACACTATAGAGACTGTGTCTGTTCCCCGTACTAGAAAATACAGAAAACGTCCAAACCAAAGTAATAGTAACAATTTAATTGATGTTCAACAAATAAAAAATGTTTACAATACAGAGAAACAATTGATAAAACTTGGCTTACTGAATATCCGGTCCCTTTCTACAAAAGCACTATTTGTAAATGATATGATCACTGACCATAAGCTAGATATGCTTTGTTTGACAGAAACATGGCTAAAACCAGATGAATACATTACTTTAAATGAGTCTACCCCCCAAGATTACTGCTATAAAAATGAGCCACATCCAAAAGGTAAAGGGGGAGGTGTTGCTACAATTTATAGCAATATTCTCAGTATTTCTCAGAGGGCAGGCTTTAAGTATAACTCGTTTGAAGTTATGGTGCTGCGTATAACATTATCTAGAGAAACACGTGTTAGTGATAAATCCCCTGTGATGTTTGTATTGGCTACTGTGTACAGGCCACCAGGGCACCACACAGACTTTATTAAAGAATTTTCAGATTTTCTATCTGAGTTAGTACTGGCTGCAGATAAAGTCTTAATTGTTGGTGATTTTAATATCCATGTCGATAATGAAAAAGATGCATTAGGATCAGCATTCATAGACATTCTGAACTCTATTGGGGTTAGACAACATGTTTCAGGACCTACTCATTGTCGAAATCATACTCTAGATTTAATACTGTCACATGGAATTGATGTTAGTGGTGTTGAAATTCTGCAGCAAAGCGATGATATCTCAGATCATTATCTAGTCTTGTGTAAACTCCATATAGCTAAAACTGTAAATTCTACTCCTTGTTACAAGTATGGTAGAATCATCACTTCTACCACAAAAGACTGCTTTGTAAGTAATCTTCCTGATTTATCTCAATTCCTCAGCATATCCAACAGCGCAGAAAAACTTGATGATGTAACAGAAACTATGGACTCTCTCTTTTCTAGCACTTTAGATACAGTTGCTCCTTTACGCTTAAGGAAGATCAAAGAAAACAGTTTGACTCCGTGGTATAATGAGCACACTCGCACCCTAAAGAGAGCAGCCCGGAAAATGGAGCGCAGCTGGAGGAAAACAAAACTAGAGGTATTTCATATAGCTTGGCTGGAAAGTACCCTATCCTACAGAAAAGCATTAAAAACGGCTAGATCTGATTACTTTTCATCTCTTCTAGAAGAAAACAAACATAACCCCCGGTATTTATTCAATACAGTCACTAATTTAATGAAAAATAAAGCATCAACAGGTGTTGGCATTTCCCAAGAGCACAGCTGTAATGACTTTATGAACTACTTTACTTCCAAGATCGATACTATCAGAGATAAAATTGTAACCATGCAGCCGTCAGCTACAGTATCGCATCAGATAGTGCACTATAGATCCCCTGAGGAACAATTCCACTCATTCTCTATTATAGGAGAGGAAGAATTGTATAAACTTGTTAAATCATCTAAACCAACAACATGTATGTTAGACCCTATTCCATCTAAACTACTAAAAGAGCTGCTTCCAGAAGTCATAGATCCTCTTTTGGCTATTATTAATTCATCATTGTCATTAGGATATGTCCCCAAAACCTTCAAATTGGCTGTTATTAAGCCTCTCATTAAAAAACCACAACTTGACCCCAAAGATCTAGTTAATTACAGACCGATCTCAAATCTCCCTTTTCTGTCAAAGATACTAGAAAAGGTAGTATCCTCACAATTATATTCCTTCTTAGAGAAAAATGGTATCTGTGAGGAATTCCAGTCAGGATTTAGACCGTATCATAGTACTGAGACTGCTCTCATTAGAGTTACAAATGACCTGCTTCTATCATCTGATCATGGTTGTATCTCTTTATTAGTTCTACTGGATCTTAGCGCTGCATTCGACACTATCGACCACAACATTCTTTTGAATAGACTAGAAAACTTTGTTGGTTCAAATCGTACTTATCTGACCGCCATCAGTTCGTAGCAGTAAATGAAGAGGTATCATATCGATCACAAGTGCAGTATGGAGTACCTCAAGGCTCAGTACTAGGGCCGTTACTTTTCACGCTTTACATGTTACCCTTGGGAGATATTATCAGGAGACATGGTGTTAGCTTTCACTGTTATGCTGATGATACTCAGCTCTATATTTCTTCACGGCCCAGTGAAACACACCAAATTGAGAAACTAACGGAATGTATAGTCGATATAAAAAACTGGATGACTAGTAACTTCTTACTGCTAAATTCTGAAAAAACAGAGGTGTTAATTATCGGACCTAAAAACCCCACATGTAATAACCTAGAACACTATCTAACACTTGACGGCTGCTCTGTCAATTCTTCTTCATCAGTTAGGAACCTAGGTGTGCTGTTTGATAGCAATCTTTCATTTGAAAGCCATGTTTCTAGTATCTGTAAAACTGCGTTTTTCCATCTCAAAAACATATCTAAATTGCGACCTATGCTCTCAACGTCAAATGCAGAAATGCTAATTCATGCGTTTATGACCTCAAGGTTAGACTATTGTAATGCTTTACTGGGTGGTTGTTCTGCACGCTTGATCAATAAACTACAATTGGTCCAAAATGCAGCAGCTAGAGTCCTTACTAGAACCAGGAAGTATGACCATATTAGCCCGGTTCTGTCAACACTGCACTGGCTCCCTATCAAACATCGGATAGATTTTAAAATCTTGTTAATTACTTATAAAGCCCTGAATGGCTTAGCTCCTCAGTACTTGAGCGAGCTCTTATCACATTATAGTCCTCCACGTCTGCTGCGTTCTCAAAACTCTGGCCATTTGATAATACCTAGAATATCAAAATCGACTGCGGGCGGCAGATCCTTTTCCTATTTAGCGCCTAAACTCTGGAACAATCTACCTAACACTGTTCGGGAGGCAGACACACTCTGTCAGTTTAAATCTAGATTAAAGACACATTTCTTTAACCTGGCTTACACATAACACACTAATACACTTCTATTATTCAAATCCCTTAAAGGATTGTTAGGCTGCATTAATTTAGATCAACCGGAACCAGGAACACTCCTCATAACACACGATGTACTCGTTACATCGTAAGAAGAATGGCATCTACGGTAATATTTGTCTGTTTCTTTATTATTCTGTTTCTCAGTCCGTGTCCGGATCAGATGGTGGATCGGCGCCGGGAGATGATGTCTGCGACCCTGATCGTCAGCGGAGGCCGGACACCTGGATGAGCCCCGGGGACATTTCCCCAGTGAAGACCTCGACTTAAATACAATAAAACTTAAATTAAACAAAATAACTATAAATATAATAAAATACCTAACTACATAATACTATTATTGTTAGAAATTGCAACAATATAAAAATAGAAATATAATACATTTATACATTTATACATTTAATTAAAACAATAAGTAAAAAAATAAATAATAATATCCTGGCCAGAGGAGAACTGGCCCCCCGACTGAGCCTGGTTTCTCCCAAGGTTTTTTTCTCCATTCTGTCACAGAGGGAGTTTTGGTTCCTTGCCGCTGTCGCCTCTGGCTTGCTCAGTTGGGGACACTTAATTTTTTACGATTAACGTCAATTTTATTTCATAGATACTATTTAAACTAAACTGAGCTAGACAATGACATCTCTGAATTCAATAATGAAATGCCTTTAACTGAAAATTGAGTGTTTAATCTTATTATTATACATTACTGACACTCTATCCTCCAATTTGATACTGTTAAGTGCTTTGACACAATCTGTATTGTTAAAAGCGCTATATAAATAAAGGTGACTTGACTTGACTTGACCTGGATGAGCCCCGGGGACATATCCCCAGTGAAGACCTCGACTTAAATACAATAAAACTTAAAATTAAACAAAATAACTATAATATAATAAAATACCTAACTACATAATACTATTATTGTTAGAAATTGCAACAATATAAAAATAGAAATATAATACATTTATACATTTAAAATTTAATTAAAACAATAAGTAAAAAAATAAATAATCATATCCTGGCCAGAGGAGAACTGGCCCCCCGACTGAGCCTGGTTTCTCCCAAGGTTTTTTTCTCCATTCTGTCACAGAGGGAGTTTTGGTTCCTTGCCGCTGTCGCCTCTGGCTTGCTCAGTTGGGGACACTTAATTTCTAATGATTATCGTCAATTTGATTTCATAGATACTATTTAAACTAAACTGAGCTAGACAATGACATCTCTGAATTCAATAATGAAATGCCTTTAACTGAAAATTGAGTGTTTAATCTTATTATTATACATTACTGACACTCTATCCTCCAATTTGATACTGTTAAGTGCTTTGACACAATCTGTATTGTTAAAAGCGCTATATAAATAAAGGTGACTTGACTTGACTTAATGAGATAATGAAAAACAGCTGTGGACAATCAGTGATGAGATGGGACATGTAGTTTGTGAGGCAGAAACAGTCTGGGATGGAGTGCCCTCTAGTGGACAACCAGGGCACTCCAGCCAGTCATCGAAATATAGCCCCCTTCCTAAGGAGCGGCTTCCAGATGCTCCTCAACAAAAACAGACTTAAGTCCAGGAGGGAGGTGGAGTGGAAGCGGAACAGGGGGAAGGGACGACAGGCCAGGCCTATGGAGTAGAAGAGGGCCTGGAGACTGGTGGAGGAAGTGACCAGGGCGGAGTCGGCAGAGCTGAAGTCCATCAGGGTAGAGGTGAAGACCACCAGGGTGGAACAGGTGGAGCTGAAGAGCACCACAGCAGAGCAGATGGGACAGAAGATACCCACAGTGGATCTGAAGATCACCAAAGCTGATCTGGCATAACTGAAACAAAAGGCACAGAAAGGTAAGGATGTTTTGATGTTCCGCATTTGGGCTGAGTTTGGGCGCATTTGGGCCTTCCATCTCAGGGAGGATGGGGCCACATTAAAGTGCTTCGTAAAGATGCGCGGTGCCAGAGACAGTCCAAATACAAGGACAGTATACTGGTAAACCACCCCTTCAAAAGCGAATCTCAACAACGGTTTGTGATGAGGGGCTCTCTTGTTATGAAAGTATGCATCTTTCAGATCCACTAACAAAAATAATCCACTGGGCAAATTTGCGAGAGGATTTGTTTCAAGGTTAACATCTTGAATGGCTGCTTCATCAGGGTGCAGTTCATCTGTCTGTCTGTTCATCTGTTCTTCATCATCTTTGGTGACACAATGCTACTGCAAGAAAATATCCTGGTAGTTACAAAAAGAAGGTGGGGTGAAATAAGAATAGCAACTGTGATCTAACATGCTCCAATAAGTTTGAGTGCTGCTGAACAATCTTTACCTACCTAGATTTAAAAACATGGAAAATGAAATATCTCAATTTCAGAACCAATTGCAAATGATTTATTGAATTTACTAAATATAGCTTGGTGAAGAGCAAAAGGGACCCAATTCAGAATGTGGGGCTTAATTTCCCCCACAGTACTCTTTCAAAGTTCACATCTTTTTTGATTCACAGTAGGTTCTGTCTATTATTGTAATATTCATTCAATATGTAACAGATGTGTTTTCATTTGCACTTTTAATGCAATATTCATAGCACAATGCTATTTATTTATATTGACACAACTAATTGGCTAGTCTCTCCCAAAGGTAACTTCTGCTTATGCTGAATATAATAATGACTTGCACATATAAGCAGTTTAAAAATCAATGTGCATGCATATTGAGAGAGCTTTCTGACTAAATATTAGGAGTGAAGTATGCAATCATACACTTGGCATTACAAAGTGTTTAACAAATCATATTTTTGTGGCTTAACAAAACACTTAAGACACCATAAAGCGAAAACTGGCACAAAAAGTAGAGGTATTCATCTGTTAAAGTCAACAATGTTTCTTGTCTCACTGTGTACATTGTTCAATGTACACTGTTCATTTAGGGCCAATTTACACTGCACTGACAGACGCAGACAAATGGCAACAGACATGTTCATTGGGTTTTGTTGGATGAGTTTGTTACCCCTGTCAGTGTCTGCTGGCATTGATCGGAGTACGTTTTCGCAGACTGAACATGATGACTTGACATTTGTTGTGCCTTGGAACATCTGAGAAGTGCATTTAGGTGCATTCTTATACAAGCATGTTTTGTATTTATCTTATTCTGATCAAAGTACAATCTACTGTAATTAGGTGTCACAACATCTGAACAGATGAGTAAGGAGTTTGTATGGTAAGGAGATGTTTGGTCTCATCTAACAAATCTGCAAATATTAACTGCCATAACTACATATCACTTTTATATTGCATAACACTTCAGTCTTGGCTGTGGGTACATCTTCAGTAGTAATATCTTAGTTGCACGATCCTTCATTTTTTGAGGATAGAGCCAGAAGCCTCTGTAAACACTTTTTAATTTAGCTCACAGCTTTGGGGGAGAAACATGAAAGATTTTTAATCTCTTCTGAGCCTCACTTCACAATCAATATGAATGACTTTGTGTCTCTGCATGAGAGATATAAACTTATTGTATTTCACTATATTTTTTTAACTGATGAACTGATGACATAATAGATTCATCTTTTTTCCCCAGTTCTGTTTGTTCATCATAGAAGTTCAAAATTAGGTTGACAGAGCAATATAAATATTAAATTGGCTTTCAGCAGGAGCTATAAGCCAGAACTGATAAGCCAATTCTCGAAATTGTAACAACAAAATCAGATGTTCTGTCAACTATGCAAAAAGGTGTGTGTTTGTTTGTGTGTTTGTATGTGGTGTGTTTATTTGTTTACATGTCTTAGTTTACATTGTTCAGTAAAGTCTTGTTTCCAATGTTCCCCCTGTTCCCACTTCTCATTTATTACCTCATTTATCTAATTTATTTACCCCTCATCAGTTTGTGTGTATCTAGCCCTCTTTCAGTTCAATTCTTTGTCTTGTGTTGTTTTTACTGTTGTGTGTTTCTCAGCTAGATTAGTGCTGCATTTATATCTTTTCTCCTCTTCATTACACCGTGACACCCTCTGCCTGGTCTTATCTTGTAGCCACTATTAGAGTTTTACATTAAAAAAGACTACAAGCTGTATTAATTAGGTACTTTATTTGTATTAATTTATTTTTATTTTATTTATTTACTTTTTTGACATTTTAAGTTGTAGCAAAAAATGACAGTGTCCTAATAAGTTACTAACTGAATACATTAATAAATGATCACTGACACTGAACTTGAATAAAAATAAGACACAAAATAGATACAGTGAAGACCAAGTACCAGTGAAACATTTTCACAATCATCTATATGATGTCTTAATGTCCATTATTGTAACTGAGTGGCAGTTTCTCTCTGCAGATGATGAGGTTGGGGTAACAGCATCTGGTAGAAATACACAATTGAGTTTAGAGTTTCAGTGTGTCCTTTCTATTTGTTTAAGTAAAAACAATTGTTTATCAAGGCCAAAAATAGCCATTGTGAATGAACAGTATGTGAGCCTTTCACAATTTTAAAATGGGAAAAAGTGATAAAAAAAAGAGTTATGGAATAAAGTAATAATGTTTTTGTGACTGGGCATGTTTATGTGTAAACCCAAGTTATAACTGAAAAGGCTAACAATATGGATCTTGAATTAAATATCTATTACTTAGAAGAGGCGAGAATTATCCTCAACTGAACAGAGCTGGCCAGTTCTGTGAATGAATGAATGAATGAATGAATGAATGAATGAATGAATGAATGAACTTTACAGTTTGAAAGGTAAATTTATGAACATTTAAATAATTAAATATTTAATAATTAAATAATTGAGAGTGTGTTGTCAGTCTAGTTGGATGGCTGAGCTCCAGAAAATCAAAAATGGTGTGGCTTTGGCAGTTACAGATTTGGAAAAAAAAAAAAAAAGGTGGCTCTTAAGAACCTTAAACTATAACACAAAGAACCATTTCAGCATATAAGGATTCTTCAGGATGGTATGGTTCTAGAACTGTTACCATATGTAACGAACATTAAAAAAAAAAAAAAAAAAAATTTTTTAGAGTGTAGTGAAATAGTTTTTGTCATGAGATAGGGTTGTCTCTTGTAAAGATGACAGTGGGGAGGGTAAGAACCTGTGTGTGAAATGAGTCCGAAGCATTTCCCTGCAGTTAAATGGATAATAAATGTTTCTGTATTGATCTGTGCCCATCTACCCACAGTTGGTGCAGAGGCAGCTGCGATCTCTGAGGGAAATAATAGGTTGGGAAACCATTACAACAGACCGCAGGTTGAGATATTAAGATATTTGTGGAATGTATTGTTTGCCCAGAAAGAGAGAGTAATGGACCAAATAAATAAATAAATAAATAAAATCAGTACATCAATTTAGTTTAATATATTTCATTGTTTTGGTGGAAGATACATTAAAAATAATTCTATAATTATTTTTACACTAATATAAAATAATCTGTTGTGCCTCAAATAAAAATATAAAATATGAAATTACCATATGCAATTTACTATATACAAAATTCAATATTCTGATTATGTGAAGCTATTTATGTGGAATATTTGTTTTATATAACAGAACATATTTTAATGCTAATCAGTTAGCCTAATAAACTCACAGTTATACACAGTTTACACCTCATGTCAATCCAAACCCGTAAAACCTTCATTCATATTCAGAACACAGATTAAGATATTTTTGATTAAATCCGAGAGCTCTCAGACCCTGCCATCGTGGAGAAAGTATCACGATGGATGCGCTTACTTCCGCTTCATGTGAACAACACTTCATGTAAACATGCGTTGTGATACTCTTTCCACACTGGCGGCACGCCACAGCAGTTGGGATGAGCAGGAGAAGAATTGTTGAATAAAGTTGTTATTTTTAATTTCTTTGCTCACAAAAAGTCTTCTCGTAGCTTTGTAAAATTACGGCTGAACCTCTGATATCACATGGATTATTTTACTGATGTCCTTGCTACGTTTCTGGACCTGGGAACATTTCAGTTGTGTTGCTGTCTATGGAGCATCTGAAAGCTCCCGGATTTCATCAAAAATATCTTAATTTGTGTTCCGAAGATGAACGGGTCTTCAGTTTGGTATGACATGAGGGTGAGTAATTAATTACAAAATTTCATTTTTGGGTGAACTATCCCTTTAAGTGTAAGTGGTGCTTCTGATTTATTTATTTATTTTTTTATTTTTTTATTTTTTTTTCAATACCAAAAACCTAAAACCTTCTTTCGGACCTTCTAACGGACGTCCAAGGTGGTTTGGATTTGCAGTGTGATTGAATCTTGACATCGGCCTGTTGCCATATCGCTCCCAGGAATGTTTTATAATAAGCAGGATAAGTGATTGAATTATGCTATCTAAGATGTGCTGAGCCGAAAGTGATTATATTACTCTCAAACTGAGGAGAGGAGAGAAGAAATTAAGTTATACTTAATTGCGTTGCTTTTATTCACTAGTAACCTTGAAAAGGAGGAGGGGATCATACTTAAGGCTATTAACTAATAAGTTCTCACAATGTGGTTCATCTGTAAGAAGAGAAGCGTTCTAATGGATTTCTGATAGAGTTGGCAGGATGGGTCATGTCCTCCACATTCAATAAAAAAATAAATAAATAAAAAAAATTAGTCCACTGTTGAAAAGTAAGTTTACAACTTCAGGACAAACAAATATTCTTCATGAGCTATAAGAACTATATTCAGTGGGAAGTCTGTTGACAAGGATATGTTTGGGTATTATAGTATACGATTCTTACTATATTCTTACAGCTAATTTTCATCTTTTATAAAATACATATGTCCACTTTTGTTTTGTACTATGCAACTGAACCACCAATTCAGCCCTTTGGAAACCCTTGAATTTGTAAAATATGATATTTAGAGATTCAACTTGTGCCCAGGCTGATCAGTGGTCCAGTGCCCAGTGTCTGCTCCTCACATCTGTGATGTGATTAAATCTACAAGAGCAAAGCATGTGATTGAGCCTCTGGACAGTTTTTTTTCCCTCAGTTTAGCTTAGGTAATTCTATTGATTTTGTTAATGACACAGTTGATATTGGAACCTGTCAGGGGTGCAGTTGAATATCTCATCCACCGACCCCAATTCGACAACCTAATTCTTAGTAAACAAGATTTTATTCATAAAGGAGGTGGAATTGAGCAAGGTTATGATTGCCAAGCAACCAAGAAAATTGTGCATATATGTCAAGTCTGGTTATGTCTTTCTGTTGTCTAATAAAGCTCAGTGGAAGCGGACAACCAGACACCTTGCACATTCAATTTACAAATACAGACCCTTTCTTAAATTAAAAATAAGTTGAATATTCCCACACCACACCAATATTTCCAATAGGATATGCATAGGGACTGTGTAAGGTTTAGTTCATTAGCTGGTTGCACTGGCACCTAAGCTGGATCAAAAAGCCTGTCAGGATTTGCAGCAATTCAGTTTTAAATTTAAATTTAAATTAAATTAAATTAAATTGACAGAGCCAGAGGGATGGAGGGACGAGGCAAAGCCAAAGTAGTGGAATCCTGTAGCGGAGCAAGGTCAATGACTGACCAAGGCAGAGCCAGAGGGATGAGGGAGCCCGGTGGAGTCAGTGGGATCACGGCCATGGTGGAGATCAGGGAGCAAGGAGCCAAGGCGGAGCCAATGGGTCGGAGGCTGGGGGCTGAGACAGGGGATCCTCATGCCCAGGTGGAGCTGGAGACTGGAAGGCACGAAGCGAACCAGAGCACCCAGATGGCGCCGACTGAGGGCAAGCCTGAGTGACTGACAGGAACCAGCAGAGACAGGACCGAGGAACCAGCTGATTTTAGGAGAGGAGGCGGGAGAAGGAGGCCAGGTGGGAACGCAGGAGACATAGGAAGCCCAGGAAACGCAGGAGATTCAGAGCTAGGTGGAACCAAGAGACTCATTAAGCATATGAGACTCTGGAGATGCAGGAGGTCCAGAGCTGGGTGGAACCAGTGGAGACTCGGGAAACAGGAGACTCAGGATAGGGTATTACCTCCCCAAATCAATCAATTATATCCTCCTTTTAAAATGTCCATAAGTTCCTCTAAATAGTTCCCAGAGGCCAGTTGCAGCTCAACCCCAGTGGCAGGAATGTGGGCAAGGCTTCCCTCCATGCCCTCGTACTCCACGAGTATATTCCCTCAGGGACGGGTGGTACTGCCAGCTTACACACCTGGCTAGACAATCTGTGAAGCTCAGGCCCAGTTGTGGGTTCTAGCGCTGGCAGTGGACTCCATTGCTCCATGCATCGCACAGAAGGTGGCTGGCTGGGTTCTGGGTTGGGAGTGAGGCTGCCGCTGGAGATGTCCTCCTTAGCAGAGCAGATGGAGAAATACAGACCATTATTCTCCAGCAAACTCGCTTGAGGAACAGATACGGACAAGCTTGCCCAGGACCAGGAAGGTGGTTAGATTTGCCAGTTCGATAAAGTCTCTCGTGTGGTCCTCGAGGGAGTGATCTCCTTGCTCCAGGCAGAGGAGCTGGGCGGCAGGAATATCCATCCGGAAGGAATGAAATGAAAGAAAAACAAAAAGAAAGAAAAACACCACATATTATTCATTTTGGTCCAGTATTCTGTTACGTAATGCTGGATATAAAGCGCAAGATGAAGGAATATAATCCAAAGAGTCCTTTAACAAATCCAAGGATCAGACACAGGAAAAAATCAATATCAATACAAACAATACTGGACAAATAACTAGATTTGAATAGAATATAATACTACAAATTAACTAGATTTTTACAGAACGCTAGTGGTGCTTGTTTGTGCAAAACTCCCAAATAATTAAACAAAATAATAATAATCTGATTCTTACAATGATAATTAATCTTTAACCTTTAATGCATAACATCATAAAACCATGGCAAAATTAGATTTGCTGCGGAAGTCAGTAGCTATGTTTCCATCCAAAGATTGAAATTAAACTTATGCGCAAAACTGGAATATCGCATAATACATATGCGAGCAAAGCACCGTTTCCATCCAACGAGTCAAAGAGAACAAAATCATCACTTCCTGGTAAACTGTGGCACTAAATATCACTAAGAATATAGGAGAAGCCACTGAATATAATAATTTTAATATATGACAAATTACTTGCACCTTAGAGCGAGCAAACGAAACACAATAAATGCGGTCATTACTTTTGGAGAAGGATGCCTGCTGTTTGGGAATGCAGTCGTGTAAGACAATTATACAGAAATACTTTGACGATAGACTTTACTCAGGCTTTTCAGAATGACCATAACAACATATGGATGCTGTGAACGAGATCAGTCCGCTGGTTAGTCAAGTTATCCTGTCTCATAGCACAAAGTCACATCACTTTTTCGATGCGCATGGAGGAAATTTATTCGGTAAATGTGTTTCCATTGTAGTTTATGCACATTTTTTCTTATCGGATAAAAAATGTATCCTGCTCAAATGTGCGCAGCTAGTGTTACCAGAGGTACATAGTGTTCAGCCAAACACAAGTCAAGTCACCTTTGTTTACAGTGCCTATAGAAAGTCTTCATACCCCTTCATTTTTTTCACATTTTGTTATGTTGTGTTATGTTAAACTGCTTTAAATTACTTTTTTTTTCTCGACATAAATCTACACCTCACTCACCATAATGACAAAGCAAAAACCGGATTTATCACAACTTTGCAAATTTATTAAAAAGGAAACACTGAAAAAATGACATTGCACAAGTCTTCATACCCTTTGCTTTGACACTTAAAATTTAGATCAGGAGCAATCCAGTTTCACTGGATCGTCTTTGAGATGTTTCTATACTCCGACTGGAGTTAACCTGTGGCAAATTCAGTTGATTGGACATGATTTGGAAAGGCACACACACCTGTCTATAAAGTTTAACAGCTGAAATGGATGTCAGAGCAAAAACTAAGCCATGAGGTCAAAAGAATGGCCTCTGTTAGAGAGGTGATCAAGACACAGATGATCACTCTGGTTGAGCTCCATGATCTTATATGGAGATGGGAGAAACTTACAGAAGGACAAAACATGAACAACACTCCACCAATCTGGGCTTGATGGCAAAGTGACCAAACTCAAGCTTCTCCTCAGTAAAGATACATGAAACCCTGATTGGAATTTACAAAAATACACCCAAATAACTCTCAGACTATGAAAAAAAAAACCATTCTCTGGTCTGATGAACCTCAATTCATCTGTGTTTTTCAGCAGCAGGGACTGGGGAAGTGATCAGAGAAGAAGGAAAGCTGAATGCAGCTAAATACAGAGATATCTTTAATGAAAACCTGGTTCAGAGCGCTCAGAACCTCAGACTGGGCTGAAAGTTCACCTTCCAACATGACAATCACCCTACGCACACAGCTAAGACAATGCAGGAGTGGCTTAGGAATGACTCTATGAACGTCCTCGAGTGGCCCAGCCAGAGCTGGCACTTGGAACCAATCAGACAACTTTGGAGAAACCTATAAATGGCTGTCCACTGATGGTCCCCAGCCAACCCTTACCAAAAAGTAGTATACTTCAAGTTTATTTTATTAAGTATACTTAAGTAAAGTACAAGTATATTTTTAAGTATAGTTTATGTAGTAAGTATACAAATATCAGTGTACTAGTAGTATACTTGTAAGTGTACCATTTCAATACTCCTTTGGACTAAATTGGCCCACTTTCTAGTATATAAAAGTATACTTTTTAGTATACTTTAAGTATAACAGTAGTAAACTTTGAGTACACAACTAGTTTACATCAATGTTTTTAGCTTGTACTGCAACTATACTAAAAGTGAACATAGGTATACTAATAGTTTACTAATTAAATACTTGTAGTAGTATTTTTAGTACACTTTGAATTATAGTCTCAGTAAACTACTAGTTTAGTAGTTTAATACTGCAAGTAAACTCGTAAGTTTTCTTTAAGTGAATTCTACATCATACTTTAAGTATACTACTATGTCCCTGTTTAGGTATTAATTTGTATATATTTTGTTATATATATGAATATCAGAACATACTAAACATCAAAAGAAAGAACTGTAACATCTGCTTATGATCCTTGATGGTCGTTGGGACTTTATGTCTTAAGAGACCCTTTTAGCCTTTTGACATTTGCATTTAATTCACAGACCTGGCCCCACACTCTACCTTTATATGGGTGCTAAATTACCAAAGGTTGTTTGGTATGGTTGTCTCTCCACTGTCAAAAAGATGCTGAACAGATCAGTGTACTAGTAGTATACTTGTAAGTGTACCATTTTAATACTCCTTGGGACTAAATTGGCCCACTTTCTAGTATATAAAAATATACTTTTAAGTATACTTTAAGTATAACAATACTCATTTCTTTCTGTTCTCTCCATCGTACTTCAAACACATTCCAAAGAGAACAGGACTCTGGTTCCATGGCAACCAATCTGGTAACACTAGTTTATTGCTCAAAAGAATGCGGACAGAGCAACTCTCATTTCTCCTTAGGAGAGACATAATGCCCATAAAAATGGACTCTCCTCCAATTAATTCATCGAAAAATCTTTCTGTGAATGAACACACATATCCTTCAGGTCATTGTGTATATTGTTACTGTTCTTGTATATTGTCTTTTGTATTGTATACTGTTTATGTATGCTTATGACAGAACCACTCTTTCATGTAACCTACCTATACTCTGTTTAGTATCTATGAATTATTCTTCGGATGATCTAAGCGAGAGTGTATATTACATGTTGATACCTATGCAACATAATAGTGTTCTAAGAATCTTTTGTAGTTTTGCATCAACACATCCAAGCGAATTACATAGGCAAAATACCATGCTCTCAGACAAAGGGTCATAAACCCCCCCCAGTATTTCCAACCTCCCGCTTGAGAATTCAGCCTTTCTCATTGGACAAGCCCATCCTGAAAGGCATGACTCTTCTCAGACCCTAAAGGGATCAAGCACAGGTCCGCCTCTCGCTCTTTACTTTCGATTCACTGGAGACACACATCTCACCTCGGAAATCTCGCAACTCCCCTTCCGGGGGGAAGTCCGAGCTCCTGGCAGTTTTAAGTTAAGCAACTTTGTCGATTCATTTCAGACCAATCAACCCATGGCTGGAATGACGAAGCTTCCACTCCTAAAGGAATTCATCAGAATCTACGCATTGAACGCACCAGGACACTTTACTCAGCACCAACCAAAACCAATGCAAGTAACCGCTTGTTAACTGTTTAGATGCGCTTCTAGACTTCGACCCCTTTTAATTAAGATGATATGATTCTCTGATGGTTCTTAACAGGTTGTGGTTAGCTGATGTGTAAATACTGCCATTCTCTCTTGCGTACGAGCGCTCCTTCTCTCTCTCTCCCATGCTCTCTCTCTCTCTCTCTCTCTCTCTCTCTATCTCCATGCTTTCCTTGCGTTGGCATCTATGTTCAATGTGTGTAAGTTTGTCTAGTTAGATGTTGCATGTTCCCCTGTAGTATAGTTTCATAAACATCCATATGTATTCACGCTTGGTTGTCTGTGTCTGCTGCTCACGAGGTCACTTTAATGTACGGTTTTGTTACATGCACTGTGAGCAATGTATCAGTAAGGAAAGTATTTTTCGTGGCCAGAGAAATAATTTTCCTCAACAGAGTCAACAGAAGATTAAAACTGTCCGTACTGCGGACGAACAAATCATTTTATTGTACTATTAATGCTACAGTTAATTCCTGAAGATGAATATAATTGATAACAACACGTTATGATTAATTATGTCATCTCACATTGAGCTAATTTGCTACAGATTGGTGGAGAATGCGGGCAACGTTTAAACCTAGTTCTGTGAGCAGATTCAGTAACAATGGTGTTTCTTATGTGTGTTTATTCAAACCAAGACTACTATCCAACCGTGCCTTTTTGTGAATGAATGTGTAGGCTATACATGCCCACTTTCCTTGACTTAACAGTTAACTGCAGTTTATAAATTTGACCCTATAAAACGACAAAACCTTTTATAGTGTGTCTTAATGCTATTTTAACCGCCCTAAATTGAGCGAAGAAACCCTCTTTTAGCGCGAAGAAGATATAGCGAGCGATGTTCCTTGCTTATCTTAAAATTAAGGCCTTATATTATGTATAGCTAGACTGATGCATTGCGTTCCAATGCCATACAACTAGACTTTTACTCCCGTGGGTTTAACCATTAGCGTAGCTAACTAATGCGTGCCCCCTCGCCCAATCACGGAGCAAAATTCATCTTAGAATACTGCAGGTCAGTGTCGGATTAATGATAACTGGGAGTCTTAAAATCTCGATAGAGTAGTAATTGTTGCAACAACCGCATAAGTCCCATATATCTGGCGAAGAAATCCCAGATCGGCAACGTGTATAAATAGTTTTATATTAAAGTTATCTGATCTTGGGCGAAGAATCCCCACTTTCAGTTTTGAACCGCATAAGTCCCATATATCTGGTGAAGAAATCCCAGATCGGCAGCGCGTATAAATAGTTTCATATTAAA
This sequence comes from Spinibarbus caldwelli, assembly GCA_039654775.1. NCBI lineage: Eukaryota > Metazoa > Chordata > Actinopteri > Cypriniformes > Cyprinidae > Spinibarbus > Spinibarbus caldwelli. Next base: position 29,461,320 of record CM077242.1, read on the forward strand.
GTTATCTGATCTTGGGCGAAGAATCCCCACTTTCAGTTTTGAACAGCATAAGCCCCATATCTGACTAGTAAATCTCAGATCGGCAGCACATGAGTTTTAGATTAAATCTATTTGATGTTGGGCGAAGAAAATCCCCACTTTTGGGTTTTTGTTTTAAACCGCGTAAGTCTCTCCTGAACAGATAAAATCTCTTCAGGACAGCGACTTAAGTTTTAGCTGTGTGATGAGAAGAAAAAAATCTCACTACAGTATTTGGTACATCATCTGTTTATTGTCACGTATCATTGTGTAGCAAATTAGCTCCAAAAGAGAAAAAGGGAATTGTATATAAATAATTACAATTAATTATGATTAATTACAATTATTCTTATCGGCTGACAGTAATAACTGTAGAAGAGTTAAATTGCCATCAGCTGATCTGTTCATCCAGCGAACATTCAGTGTAAATTCATATCAACTCTAAGAAAGGATATTTCCGTAGCCACAGAAAATACCTTCCTATTAATGCATTAGATCATGTAGCGAGGGTCAAAATCGTAAAGGGACAATTATTTGCAAGACAGAATCAGAAACTCATGTAATTTGTGCACAAGAGTTTTATTAACTAAATGCTAACACACATAACTAATCTAAACAAACAAACAAATAAACATACACTCACGCATACATACAAAGTCGAGCTAAAGTGGAAGAATGAAGCCATTAGAGAAAACAGAGAATGCAGTTATGGAAAGAGTCAGTTAACCACCTGAGTAAAACCATCAGCGCCGTTTATAACGGGGTCTATAACTTATATTAAACCTCTGTTTCGTTTAGTTAAATGTACTATACTTGCACTGCCTTGGTCGTTGACGAGTGTCCAGAATGCAATCTCAGATGAAAGTTCTGATGGTTTGAAGGTTTGGTGGTGTTGGAGCTCTACAAGTTCTTCCGTGTTTGAAGAGTGATGAATTCCAAAGATGTCCTGACTCACTGGTGATTGGGAATTTCTTCCCAGGTAGAAAGTGAAAAAGAGCTAAGAGAGACATCACCTGAGATCTTAGGATCTCTGGTGAATGGAAAGTCAAGGCCGAAGGCCTGGCACAAAACTTAAGGGTCCAGAAGAGTTCTAGCTCACATCCTCCTCATCCTCTTAGAATCTAAAACAGTGGTCTCAAACTCAATTCCTGGAGGGCCACAGCTCTGCAGAGTTTAGCTCCAGCCAGCTCCAAATCACACCTGCTTGGAAGTTTCTAGTGATCCTGAAAACCTTGATTAGCTAGATCAGGTGTGTTTGATTAGGGTTGGAGCAAAACCGTGCAGAGCTGTGGCCCTCCAGGAATTGAGTTTGAGACCAATGATCTAAAAGATCCGCCGACTGGGTGTGCTGAGGCCGGCCAGATGCGGTAGTGCTGGCCCTGGGATTTAGCAACCAGAAGATGGAGAGGGGATGGGAAACGAGTGAAGAGACTAAAAGCTAAAAACTAAAACTAGGTGGGTCACTGAAATGAGGTCTTTTAAACACACCTCTGGTGTGTCAAAGAGCCAATGGAGTCCTGAACTTTTGGAGGGAAGGTTTTACGACTCTTTGTCTCTGAGCATGGTAATTTGCATGGGGTTGGATTGGAAGTTGATATACAAACTATTAAAGATTCTAAGAACAATAATATGTTGCATATACACTGTCATTTAGACTAATTGATAGAGACCAAACATGGAATAAATGAGGTGATATTAACTAGTGATCTACCATAAGCATGCATAAAACAATATACAGTACAAAAGACAATATACAAAAACAGTAACAATATACACAATAACCTGAGGATATGTGTGTTCATTCAAAGAAAGGTTTTTCAATGAATTAATTAGAGAAGAGTCCATTTTTTATGTGCGTTATGTGTTTTTCCTATGGAAAGTGTAGTGAGAGGGAGAACTCTCTGCATGCCATTAGGTCGTAAAGTTTATCTGGCCTGGCAAAAGTCTCCTAGTTGCCATGGTAACCAGGGGCCTGGACTTCGTTCACAGACATATAGGCACCGAGTCTGGTGTTGGGTGAGGGGTCTGTGACTGTTTGTTAATCTAAGGAATAATTGATTTGTTAAATCTAATGAACAAATATGTGTCTAATTGGTCCAAATGCTACAATTGCATTCACATTAATCCATTGATGTGATGCAATTGATGGTCGATTTAATGGTGTAATGCTTTGCCATTGTATGTGAAATGAACGCGCTGTGTGAGTTATGAATGAAGTGTGAACGACAGGTCATGACTGCCCGAGCACGAGATTACCATGCATGTTTACATCTGACTCACGTGCTTCGCGCACACCGGCTGTTAAGCGTGCATCGGTTTCTTAACAACGTCTGACCCTGGAAGGCGATAGCGAGCCTTTCCGGGTCAAACTCAAGACAGCGCACACCTCACAGACTAATGTAAACAGACCACTGCATGTAGCCGAAGCTACCGTGCTAACGGCCCTACATGGATAGAAGCTAAAGCCCCTTACCTCAGCTGTTAGCTGTTAGCATCCGACTAACACTTAGATACAGTATGTGTAAAGTGTAACAGTTCCTTTCTGTTCCACCTTCTGTTGGGTTATCAATTACTTTGGTCTCCCCCACATGCTTTGGTGTATTTGTGTATTTTATTTGACTGTGTTATTTGCAGCAATTATTTAATTATTTTATTTGGGCTTATTTTATTTCATCTACTCCAGTCTGTCGTTAAGTCTAGCTAAACCTGTTGAGCAAAATTGAATTTACTTAGATTTTAAATCTATTTAAAACAATTTTAAGCAATTAGGACATTTTAACTTGATTTCTAATTTTCAATTTTATTTTGTTACCATTTCCCTCTCCATAGGCATAGGTAATGCTAGACACTGCGGTATACAATGAGACCTCAAACCTATTAGTGGCCCACCGGCACACGTCTGATTCCCTTGCTCATTGGCATCAAGCTGCTTCGTGTATCCTAGACGCTTAATCTTTCTGTTGTCCCCTCTCAATGTTCCCTGTTAGGTAGCATGTCCCCTGTGCTTGGGCGGTGAGTTGATGAGTCATCCATGGGGGATGCTCGGTGACTGGACTCGTCTGCCTGACCTACCCGACATGTACTGGAGGACGCCTTGGATACCTCTGACCCTGTACTCCGGGAGGCAACACGCAGCACGACATCAGCAATGGGGTACCTCAAGTGTTGTATCAACCATACTGACTGACACATAAGAGCAATTTTGGTTAATTATCCTGTGAAGTTACACAGTGGTCCACCCTTTTGAGAGGAGTGAGCCCACCAGAGCTCGAGGCACAAAAGGGATCTGTGTAACTTGGGACCCACAGGCGAAACACAATTTTGGCTATGCCAGCTAGTCGTTGACCCTTCCTCACTGGAGTGACGCAACATTGTGCCAAAAGTCATGGCTGTTTGAGTGGTTGCCACCGGGTGCTGCGAGTGCGAGTGATTGGGAGTCCCTGCAGTTGCATGCTCGGGAGAGTCAAGGAAGATGGCCCAGCCATTGGAGTTCACCTGGGTGACCTCAGCTCACCACCAAGCCTAACAACACCTAAGGTATAGCCATTCTCTCAATATAAACCTTGAAAAGGACTAGAGAGCCTCTCTGCATTAACGTGCTTGGTCTGTCCAGATATCTCTCTCATCACCTCCCTAGGCAGTACAACCCTGGAGCGCCCCCGCTCTGCAGTCCTTGTCACAGCCCCTAGAGGTGGTAGTAAGCCCTTGATTTCCCACTATCCCTTTCCATGTTTGGACTTTGATTTGTTTTATTAATTTTGGTTCTGTTTGTTTTGGTTGTTTTTGTGTGCCTGGAGACCGAACCTGTCTGAACCATCAGAAAATACTTGGTAACAACGTTGATAAGCCGAATAGCCTAAGTCATTAAATGACCCCCTAGGTTATCACCCATCAACAGTGTTACTCATAGTTTTCCGGGTGCTCACTCACACCAATTATCCACTCCTGCCTTATCAGCCACGATATTTAAGCATTTAATTTGCTTCACTAACTGATCACACCAGTTAACCACGCAACACATAGCCCAAATATTTTAGCTCACTAAATCTATACGGACTTGCATTGGCTTTGTGTGCTTTTCCCTTTCCACTTGTGTTCCACCTGTGACCAGATCATCCAGCCCTGCCACCCACCTGATCAGCCAAAGGTTTGGTTAAGCGCTGCAACAGACGCCCTCCGGTCCGGGACCACTCCTGATCTACAGCACCTGAGCGAAACAGCTGGATGACAACCCGAACTTGCAGACAGACCATGATCAAACCAAGGCTACAGCCACAGCGAGCCAGCCAGGATCATCTGTGCTTTTGCCCACAACTGCATCATCCAGTTAAAGCCGAGCGAAAGATGCTTCAACCACAAGGAGGCAGAAAAGTTTCGGATGCCTCTACAAAACCCGCACAGACAGTGAGCCAGAGAGGCTCCAACAGGCTGAAGCTCCCTTAAGTAATGGTCCAGGCGAACCGAAACAACGCCTGTGAATGCTACCTGCAAGCAGCCCGAACTGAAATCCAAGTCCTTGCCCAGCAACGAGGCAACTTCAAACACCAATCGGGTAAAGAGCCCACTGTTCACACTTCACCAGCCAGCAACCACAGGGGGGACCCTTCCAGAGGATCACTGCAGGCGCACACACCATGTGGCCCCACTGGCCCCACAGACCCCAACAAGCTGGCCAGAGACAATACAACTGTTAACCTAAATACTGCAGAAGGCCACCACACTTGCCTGCCTGCCTGCAAACATGAACTTTTATGCTTGAACTCTACCCAATGTGACCACACGAGACAGACTATCTGCTCAGGATCACCTCCAGCCTTGAAAAACAACATCCTGTACCAGCAGTCTGAAACTGTCAAAGTGGATTACAAAAACTACAAGAAGCCTGCTACAGCCAGCTCTGAATCTACGGCAGACGACAGAACAGGCCACAAGGGAGGAAGGCTTCAACTCCAGAACCTTCCCTCCTCCCGAAATCCGCATCACATTGTGAGTCACCACCCAAGCGCCATGGCCTTCCCCCGCACAATGACCACATGACATCTGCGGAACTCAGCCCATATGGCCTACAGAGAACACAGTGCTGCCTCCATAGAGACTGTTAAAATACTGCCTATCTCTGCAGAGTACCCAGAACTGATTCTGGAGAGCACACGGGCCAGCAACAGAGATCCTGAGCACATTAAAGGAACTGATCCTGAGAGCGGCCTCACCGGCAGGACGAGCAGGATATATCAGCCTATCAGACTCCTTTTAACTACGAGTGGCATGAGAAACCAACAACCTACCAGAATGCCCTCCTACTCAGAGAAACGCCCAGATCTTGGCCAACAGTCTCTCACCGCAGAGACATCCATCCTAACGCCAGATGGTCATGCCACCCAGACAGCACATCAGCAGACGGCTGACCACCCATGACAGGCCAAAATACACACACGGCCAACTCCCCTGCACCTGACCATCAGCTCCATGAGACTGTACACCCCGTGTACACAACACAAATGGACTCAGGCTCTCTTTTCACCAACATAGACCTACTGTATTGTTTTGAGCCCCAAAGGACTTTAAGCATTCATAGAATTGGGCTCAAGTGCGGGAACGTTCACTTTTCCAGCCAGTCAACTCATCTGAAGGGCACTGCCAGGTCACAAAGATCAGGCCTGACATCTCAGCTGGTCGTGAGAACTCAGTCTCAAGGTCAGACCAGCCCACGACCCAGACTCCTCCTGCCCTTACATCTTGACAGGCACATCGCTGTGATAGATGCCTCATCAGAAAGTCAACACAGTTCCCAACCAGCAGGAACCGCATACCCATGATGGTGCCTGTCTCAAGCACCAGACAGAGCACTGAGCAACAAATCTGCACCGTCACCAGTAGAAACCCTCTTGACACGTCCCAGCTCTTCTCACAGCTGAACAGTGTGGCTACATCTGAGACAGTAGAGATCATGAGTATTCTAAAGGAACTCATTCAGAGGAGGCCCCGCAAAGGAGGCAAAATGGACAGTACAGACTCCTTATAAGTGTGAGAACTGGAATGGATGACAGCCCAAAACGCCCGCCAGCTGAACGCTCACCCAGATCTCTGCTAACCAGCCACTGATCACAGAGCCAGCCATTCCATCGCCAAATAATTGCATCGCCCAGCCACTTCAGCTGATGGCTGCACATCCAGGATGATCCAACACCTTTCAGCATACTGGTCACCACACAAACCCGGTACCAGGACTCCTGAGGAACCTAATCGGAAAGGGGGGCAACCAGGAAACAACATGTTAGAAAACAAGGCGAGACTTGGAGCTCTGGTGACACTGGAGTAAACCCAACTTTTATGTCATTTCCAACTCTTTGGCAGACCCCAAGCTGAAGCTCAGAAATAGAACTGAACTCTTAAGGCCCAAAGGTGTGCACTGAACATGCAGTCATACATGCATACCACCTTCTCAGTGATAAAGAGCTGCTGGGTCACATTGACCCTCTGCTGAAATTGAGACAGCCGAAACTCCAGGCTGAAGTGCGAGAACCCCTGCCACTCCAGCCAGACAGGTCACCCCGACAGACTGTCAGGTCGCCGAGGTCATGGGAAAATCTCACAACCAGCCATGAGGACATGGCCTGAAGCCTCACACGCTTCAAAGCACTCACCGAGCACACACCAGACCTGCCTTCGCAAACAAGTGCACGAGTTTCCCTATGAGGTCCTGTTGTCAACCATGGTGACTGCCAAGGACACCTGCGTCTTAACTTGAAGTAAAATAACCAATGCTCAACCTGCTACTTCTTGGTTCTTGCAGACCTTGCAACCCCCTGGGGAAGCCCTGTAAAGTGCAAGAACTTCCGGACAGATCATACCAGACGTTTAGTCCGGTGAAAATATGAGACTGCAGTACCAGCATACACAAAAGGGGAACAGACAGCGACAGTGTGACACACAGACAGCGTAGCCAAACCCTCAACCTCACACCTTCAAGGGAATGGAGGGAACCTGGCCCCACTCTGAGTCACACCCCCCAGCAGGCACCAGACGTCTATGTAACGTCAGGTTGACATTGGACATGACGTCGGACAGACGTTGCATTTTGGTTGAAAATGAAAATCGGGTTGACGTCAATATTTGACGTCAATTTGACGTTGACTTAACGTTGGATTTTGGTTGCACAACCTAAAAACAACAAAATCTCAACGTCAGCTGATGTCGGTATTGGACATCAATTTAACATTGACATTAGACGTTGAATTTACGTTGAATTTTGGTCACCCGACGTCGCAACCGAAATTGAACCAAATATCAACGTCTTATGATGTTGTGTGCCTGTTTTGTGCCTGCTGGGCCCCTTTTCTAAGAGACATCCTGCTCCTGCCGACAACTGCCAGTGACAAAGCTGCTCTTCACAAGAGGCAATGATGCAGAGCTAATGTCAACTACGTGGACTCACTCAAGACCACTATTCATCATCAAACTCAAATGGCATCTGCATTCTACACCATGCCTGATTTGCTATCATCCCAAGGAGTTTCATCTGACAGCTGGATTCACCAACTACTGCCTTAGTCCTGGTCTACACCAACAACATGGCCAGAACTAAAGGGGGGTTGCCACTTCAGCAGAACACTGCTCCCACCAGATCACTAACTACTCAGATGACAAAAGAGCCTTGCTCTGCACTTCACGAACCATCCAGCGATTCTCCAGTTACAATGGAACACGGAAAGTGATCACAGAGACGTGCCGCCAACCTGTAATGGCCCTCAACAGCTAAAGTATCCGTACAGAGGACCAACGCACCCAAAGCCACATGGTCAATGGCCTTTTAAGGATGCAATGTTGAGGCACGGTGTGCCCAGAGCAGGTGTTTTGTGGGTTAACAGCAAACCTCTCCCACAACAACACTTCAAGGTGGACTCCCAGTCATCGCAGTACAAGTGACAACCATCCTGATCACCATTTAAATCGCATCGGCTCACAAGAACTGCATCAGAGAACTCCTCATTTACACAGACTCAAATTATGCCAAGCTCAGCTTCACACTCCACCTCCTTGGCTAGGAAAAAGATGAGTTTGCCACAATGAACAAGAGGCCAGTCAAGCATCAACACCTGTCCCAGGCGTGCAACAACATCACAAGTGCATTGCATGGTGAGCTATGGTCTCAACCAAGACCCACTCACCCATCCATGACTTGGCAGTATGTCCCTGATGACCACACTGCGCCAAAGCTTGTGGTGCCACAGTGACAAAGGGGGGGTCATGTTAATGTATGCCCACAATGCACCATGTGCTGGACACCACAGTACCAGAGACACTTATGAGACACTAAAACTAGTGGCATACAGGGCTGGCATACAGCAAGATGTGGTGGAATATGTCAGAGCATGTCAGGTTGCTGTCCCAACAGCAAACTTGAAATTCCAAACAGCAAACTTGAACCACAAAGCCCCACGACAACACACTCCACTTTGGGTTTGCAATCACTGTAATGACACTTAGCTGTCTCACCACATATGGGCCTATAATACCATACAGATCTGTGTAAGTCCTCACTTTCCAGTCTGCCAGCATGTTACAGACTGCAAACCACACTGCCCAGGGAGGAGATGTGAACACCTGGCTAAGAGGCATTACAGATAGCCTCACCCACAAGACCACTGAACTTTTAATATTCTGAGAAATAGTCACGATTTGGCAGAGACTTCTGACACACGACTCAAGCCAGAATCACCACCACAGGGAGCTAAACAAGGCCATCAGTTCCCTAAGCTACGCCTTTACAGCCCAGCTGATACATGCCCAAAGCCGCATTGACAAGCTGGCAGTGAAAGTCCAGGATGATTTCAGGCATCAGACTACTGAGTTCCTGAGAGAGCTATTGCACATCTCACACTGCACAGACAAGCTCGAAGTGAAAACCCAGGATAAACTCAAGGTACCAGACGGAGTGAAGCAGGAAACAAAGGAAAAAGTTGAACAGCTCCAAGAAGCCCTTGCAGTTGCTGAACGTGACCGATAAGAACTAAAGGCTTCCCAGAAAGACATGAGAAGACATCTACAGTCTACAGAACAGCTACTAGAGAAGCCAAAACTGACCTTAAAACAAATACCTTTATATGGGTGCTAAATAGCCAATGGTTGTCTCCCTACTGTCAAAAAGATGCTGAACAGATCGACTCTCTGTTCTCTCCATTGGACTTCAAACACATTCCAAAGAGAACAGGACTCTGGTTCCATGGCAACCAATCTGGTAAGACTAGTTTATTGCTCAAAAGAATGCGGACAGAGCAACTCTCATTTCTCCTTAGGAGAGACATAATGCCCATAAAAATGGACTCTCCTCCAAGTAATTCATAGAAAAACCTTTCTGTGAATGAACACGCATATCCTTCAGGTCATTGACTTAGTTCACACTGCAGGTCTTAATGCTCAGATCGGATTTTTTGCTGAAATCCAATTTTTTTTTGTGCTATTGTTCACATTGTTATTTAAATGTGACTGCCATCAGTCTCATGTGCGAACCATATACGGCTCTGAAGTGACCCGCATGCGCAGAAGAAGACGTGACGTCAGATGCAGTGCACTGTGTTTGCGGAAATAAAAATGGATGCTGCTCGTGTTAGCGTGTGTTTAGCAATTTTTAAGTTAATGTGCAATCGGAGCCTAAATAACGAAGTGATAAGAAGAAGAATATTAAGAAGAAGGAGAGCACGATTTCCTCCAGTGCAGAATTGTGACATCTGTCGCATTTCAATGACGTAAAAATCGCATGAAATGCGACATGGCTGTTCAGACTGAAGTCGCATTGCAAAACATCGGATATGTACCCAATTTAGGACCACATATGAAAGTGGCCTGGGCCTGATTTGAAAAAAATCGGATTTGTACTGTTCAGACTGTCACAAGAAAATCAGATATGGGTCACATTTGGGCAAAAAAGTCGGATTTGGGCCACTTTAGCCTGCAGTGTGAACTAAGCCATTGTGTATATTGTTACTGTTCTTGTATATTGTCTTTTGTATTGTATACTGTTTATGCATGCTTATGATAGAACCACTCTTTCATATAACATACCTATACCCTGTTTAGTATCTATGAATTTGTCTTCGGATGATCTAAGCGAGAGTGTATATTACATGTTGATACCTATGCAACATAATAGTGTTCTAAGAATCTTTTGTAGTTTTGCATCAACACATACAAGCGAATTACATAGGCAAAATACCATGCTCTCAGACAACAAATCTGCACTGTCACCAGTAGAAACCCTCTTGACACGTCCCAGCTCTTCTCACAGCTGAACAGTGTGGCTACATCTGAGACAGTAGAGATCATGAGTATTCTAAAGGAACTCATTCAGAGGAGGCCCCGCAAAGGAGGCAAAATGGACAGTACAGACTCCTTATAAGTGTGAGAACTGGAATGGATGACAGCCCAAAACGCCCGCCAGCTGAACGCTCACCCAGATCTCTGCTAACCAGCCACTGATCACAGAGCCAGCCATTCCATCGCCAAATAATTGCATCGCCCAGCCACTTCAGCTGATGCTCTCAGACAAAGGGTCATAAACCCCCCCCCAGTATTTCCAACCTCCCGCTTGGGAATTCAGACTTTCTCATTGGACAAGCCCATCCTGAAAGGCGTGACTCTTCTCAGACCTTAAAGGGATCACGCACAGGTCCGCCTCCCGCTTTTTACTTTCGATTCACAGAAGACACACATCTCACCTCGGAAATCTCGCGACTCCCCTTCCGGGGGGAGTCCGAGCTTCTGGCAGTTTTAAGTTCAGCAACTTTGTCAATTCACTTCGGACCAATCAACCCATGGCTGGAATGACGAAGCTTTCACTCCTAAAGGAATTCATCAGAATCTACGCATTGAACACGCACCAGGACACTTTACTCAGCACCAACCAAAACCAATGCAAGTAACCGCTTGTTAACTGTTTAGTCAAGTCAAGTCACCTTTATTTATATAGCGCTTTTAACAATACAGATTGTGTCAAAGCACTTAACAGTATCAAATTGGAGGATATAGTGTCAGTAATGTATAATAATAAGATTAAACACTCAATTTTCAGTTAAAGGCATTTCATTATTGAATTCAGAGATGTCATTGTCTAGCTCAGATTAGTTTAAATAGTATATATGAAATCAAATTGATGATAATCGTTAGAAATTAAATGTCCCCAACTGAGCAAGCCAGAGGCGACAGCGGCAAGGAACCAAAACTCCCTCTGTGACAGAATGGAGAAAAAAACCTTGGGAGAAACCAGGCTCAGACGGGGGGCCAGTTCTCCTCTGGCCAGGATATTATTGTTTATTTATTTTTTTACTTATAGTTTTTATTAAATTTTAAATGTATAAATGTATTATATTTCTATTTTTATATTGTTGCAATTTCTAACAATAATAGTATTATGTAGTTAGGTATTTTATTACATTTTTAGTTATTTTGTTTTCGAGTCGAGGTCTTCACTGGGGATATGTCCCTGGGGCTCATCCAGGTGTCCGGCCTCCGCCGACAATCAGGGTCGCAGACATCATCTCCCGGCGCCGATCCACCATCTGATCCGGACATGGACTGAGAACCAGAATAAGAAAGAAACAGACAAATATTAGTGTAGATGCCATTCTTCTTACGATGTAACGAGTACATTGTGTGTTATGAAGAGTGTTCCTGGTTCCGGTTGATCTAATTAATGCAGCCTAACAATCCTTTAACGGATTTGAATAATAGAAGTGTGTTAGTGTGTTATGTGTAAACTAGGTTAAAGAAATGTGTCTTTAATCTAGATTTAAACTGACAGAGTGTGTCTGCCTCCCGAACAGTGTTAGGTAGATTGTTCCAGAGTTTTGGCGCTAAATAGGAAAAGGATCTGCCGCGCAGTCGATTTTGATATTCTAGATATTATCAAATGGCCAGAGTTTTGAGAACGCAGCAGACGTGGAGGACTATAATGTGATAAGAGCTCACTCAAGTACTGAGGAGCTAAGCCATTCAGGGCTTTATAAGTAATTAACAAGATTTTAAAATCTATCCGATGTTTGATAGGAAGCCAGTGCAGTGTTGACAGAACCAGACTAATATGGTCATACTTCCTGGTTCTAGTAAGGACTCTAGCTGCTGCATTTTGGACCAACTGTAGTTTATTGATCAAGCGTGCAGAACAACCACCCAGTAAAGCATTACAATAGTCTAACCTTGAGGTCATAAACGCATGAATTAGATGTTGAGAGCATAGGTCGCAATTTAGATATGTTTTTGAGATGGAAAACCGCAGTTTTACAGATACTAGAAACATGGCTTTCAAATGAAAGATTGCTATCAAACAGTACACCCAGGTTCCTAACTGATGAAGAAGAATTGACAGAGCAGCAGTCAAGTGTTAGATAGTGTTCTAGGTTATTACATGTGGGGTTTTTAGGTCCGATAATTAACACCTCTGTTTTTTCAGAATTTAGCAGTAAGAAATTACTCGTCATCCAGTTTTTTATATCGACTATGCATTCCGTTAGTTTCTCAATTTGGTGTGTTTCACCGGGCCGTGAAGAAATCAGGGCCGGCGCCACGGGGGGGGCGTGAGGGGGCACTTGGACTATCCCGCCCCCTCACTCAAAATGAGTGTGAAAATAGATTTTAATTATGAAGTATAATGGTTTTATATATATATATATATATATATATAGTTGCCAAATGCATAGGCTTTCTAGCATTAATGTGATGCTACCATAGCAACAATTTAGGACAATTTAGCAACAACTTAGGACAGTCCATTTCACAAAGTCGCATTTTAATTGTTACATCTGCACACAAACTTCCCGCGCAAGCGGTTCAACCAAGAATGCAGCACTACGGAGTAAGCTAAAGGTACGATTAAATAATTTTTTAATTTTGATAGAGGGCTAGATGATCGTAGTTAGTTGACTATTTCACTGTATTGTTATTGTTTGTTGCTGTTCAAGTTGTTCTAACTTAAAATGATGCATCTGTTAAGTGTTAAATGGGTCGCAATTATGTCAGGGATTTGGTCGCAATCGGTCCATATTTGTGGTAAAACTAGGGCTGTGCAATTAATCAAAATTCAGTTTCAATTTTGATTTTGGCCTCCAACGATCATGAAAATACAATAATCGAGATAAAAAGATTATTGCACCCCATTCCCCCCCCTTTCCAGCAGTGCGATTTCACTCCTCCATAAAAGCCCATTTCACGTGCAACAGTTTTGCAAAATGGGATGTGCTTGATTTATTAACTTTGATTACATTTATTCATGTTTTTAAAAGCGCAAAAGAGAAGTTGCGCTGTTCCTCAGGAGGCTTGCGCTCAGAGACGAACAGAACACAGACATGTAAAGTAAACTTTTAGCTCAAGGTGCACACCTAAACGCTCAAATACACGCAAAATTGTGTCAAAATGCGGCGCTTAGTGGATATTCACGTTAACCCTCGTCGGTTCTGTAATAAATGAGTGTAAACTGTTGATAACGAAAATACATGTGTAACAGTAAATTGGATCAGTGTGGCTCTTAGAGTGATAGCGGATTATATTCCCGCTGCCGACTGTGTGCTTAACATTAATCAAATAACAAAAGACAAAAAAAAAATCACTCACTGCTCTTGACAGAAGAACTTTTGTAGCTTTAATAAGAAACAAAGGAAGTTTAATTCTTACAGTGAAGACGGTTTTATTTTACATTAGATTATTCAATTTCTGTAGTAGATTGTTAACTGAATACTTTAGTCTTGCATTAAAAAAAAAAAAATTTTGCTGATATCGCCCACTCGTAATCGTATTAAATAATCATGATTACAATATTGACCAAAATAATCTGATTATGATTTTTGTCATAATCAAGCAGCACTAGGTAAAACTGCTGCCTATGACATATTTATTTCCTGGATGTCAGATTTTTGAATTTGGTTGCAATGCGATTTTGTTTTATTCAATACTCTGCCATCTGTGTTTGCTAAGTAGCTATAGTAGGGTCATTCACTCAGAAGGCATTTTTTCATTCCACTGCTGTACTTTTCCATTGTATTTCAATGTAAATGCACTACTTGACGTCTTTGAATGCTACGCTCTCGTCTCAGGTCTTTATAGCAGCTTCTGGCGCATAATATTCTAAAACACGGCGCTCAAGTTCAAACAAATTCAGCTTCTAAAAACAGGCCTTGCACTTATTAAATTCCACTGACCTGTCTCGCGACCAAAACATCTGTGTGAACCCAGTATTCTAATAGTTGTAATAGTAGCGGGTTTGTTTACGGTCCGACAAATAAGAAAATGGGCCACAAAAGGTTTTTTTTTTTTTTTCCGTGCTAGGTCATTGCCCCCTTTCGTCACCTCAGGTGCCCCCTCATCAGTGCTGCACTGGCGCCGGCTCTGGAAGAAATATAGAGCCGAGTATCATCAGCATAACAGTGAAAGCTAACACCATGTCTCCTGATAATATCTCCCAAGGGTAACATGTAAAGCGTGAAAAGTAACGGCCCTAGTACTGAGCCTTGAGGTACTCCATACTGCACTTGTGATCGATATGATACCTCTTCATTTACTGCTATGAACTGATGGCGGTCAGATAAGTACAATTTGAACCATGCTAGGACACTTCCACTAATGCCAACTAAGTTTTCTAGTCTATTCAAAAGAATGTTGTGGTCGATAGTGTCGAACGCAGCGCTAAGATCCAGTAGAACTTATAAAGAGATACAACCACGATCAGATGATAGAAGCAGGTCATTTGTAACTCTAATGAGAGCAGTCTCAGTACTATGATACGGTCTAAATCCTGACTGGAATTCCTCACAGATATTATTTTTCTCTAAGAAGGAATATATTTGTGAGGATACTACCTTTTCTAGTATCTTTGACAGAAAAGGGAGATTTGAGATTGGTCTGTAATTAATTAGATCTTTGGGGTCAAGTTGTGGTTTTTTAATGAGAGGCTTAATAACAGCCAATTTGAAGGTTTTGGGGACATATCCTAATGACAATGATGAATTAATAATAGCCAAAAGAGGATCTATGACTTCTGGAAGCAGCTCTTTTAGTAATTTAGATGGAATAGGGTCTAACATACATGTTGTTGGTTTAGATGATTTACCAAGTTTATACAAATCTTCCTCTCCTATAATAGAGAATGAGTGGAATTGTTCCTCAGGGGATCTATAGTGCACTATCTGATGCGATACTGTAGCTGACGGCTGCATGGTTACAATTTTATCTCTGATAGTATCGATCTTGGAAGTAAAGTAGTTCATAAAGTCATTACAGCTGTGCTCTTGGGAAATGCCAACACCTGTTGATGCTTTATTTTTCGTTAATTTAGTGACTGTATTGAATAAATACCAGGGGTTATATTGGTTTTCTTCTAGAAGAGACTAAAAGTAAAAAAGATCTAGCAGTTTTTAATGCTTTTCTGTAGAATAGGGTACTTTCCCGCCAAGCTATATGAAATACCTCTAGTTTTGTTTTCCTCCAGCTGCGCTCCATTTTCCAGGCTGCTCTCTTTAGGGTGCGATTGTGCTCATTATACCACGGAGTCAGACTGTTTTCTTTGATCTTCCTTAAGCGTAAAGGAGCAACTGTATCTAAAGTGCTAGAAAAGAGAGAGTCCATAGTTTCTGTTACATCATCAAGTTTTTCTGCGCTGTTGGATATGCTGAGGAATTGAGATAAATCAGGAAGATTACTTACAAAGCAGTCTTTTGTGGTAGAAGTAATGGTTCTACCATACTTGTAACAAGGAGTAGAATTTACAGTTTTAGCTATATGGAGTTTACACAAGACTAGATAATGATCTGAGATATCATCGCTTTGCTGCAGAATTTCAACACCACTATCATCAATTCCATGTGACAGTATTAAATCTAGAGTATGATTTCGACAATGAGTAGGTCCTAAAACATGTTGTCTAACCCCAATAGAGTTCAGAATGTCTATGAATACTGATCCTAATGCATCTTTTTCATTATCGACATGGATATTAAAATCACCAACAATTAAGACTTTATCTGCAGCCAGTACTAACTCAGATAGAAAATCAGAAAATCCTCTATTAAAGTCTGTGTGGTGCCCTGGTGGCCTGTACACAGTAGCCAGTACAAACATCACAGGGGATTTATCACTAACACGTGTTTCTCTAGATAATGTTATACGCAGCACCATAACTTCAAACGAGTTATACTTAAAGCCTGCCCTCTGAGAAATACTGAGAATATTGCTATAAATTGTAGCAACACCTCCCCCCTTTACCTTTTGGACGTGCCTCATTTTTATAGCAGTAATCTTGGGGGGTAGACTCATTTAAAGTAATGTATTCATCTGGTTTCAGCCATGTTTCTGTCAAACAAAGCAAATCTAGGTTATGATCATTGATCAAATCATTTACAAATAGTGTTTTTGTAGAAAGGGACCTGATATTCAGTAAGCCAAGTTTTATCAATTGTTTAATTGTATTGTAAACATTTTTTATTTGTTGAACATCAATTAAGAGAAGAGCGGCACCACCCCAGGAGGGATGAACACCATCTCTTTTCAACAGATCAGGTCTGCCCCAAAAATTCTTCCAATTGTCTATAAAGCCTATGTTATTCTGCGGGCACCACTTAGACATCCAGCCATTGAGTGACGACAGTCTACTATGAATCTCATCACCACGGTAAGCAGGGAGGGGCCAAGAGCATATTACAGTGTCTGACATCATACTTGCAAGTTCACACACCTCTTTAACATTATTTTTAGTGATCTCCGACTGGCGAAGTTGAACATCATTAGTGCCGACGTGGATAACAATCTTACTGAATTTACATTTAGCATTAGCCAGCACTTTTAAATTTGCCAAGATGTCAGGCGCTCTGGCTCCCAGTAAACATTGGACTATGGTGGCTGGTGTCTCTATTTTCAGGTTCCGTACAATAGAATCGCCAATAACTAGAGCACTTACATCCGGTTTCTCAGTGGGTGCATCACTGAGTGGGGAGAACCTGTTTGATGTTTTGATCGGAACGGAAAAGCGGTGTTTTGACCCGCGACTAGGCCGCCTTACAGTCACCCAGTTGCCCTGCTGCACGGGCTCAACTGTAACTGAACAATGTACAGGAGTCCCTGAGCTAGTCGCATTCAAAGCAGTATATACAGCCCTCACATTATTACTATCCTCAACTAAAGTTTAGATGTGTGTCTCTAGTTCTAAAATCCTCTCTGTCATCCTAACTAATTCCCTGCATTTATCACATGTGAATCCCTCGCTGCTGACAGAGACAGATAAACTGTACATGTGGCAAGCGGTGCAAACAACAATAGCAGGAGAAGAAGCCATTACTCACCGTGATTGATGAATGATACCAACTTAACTTACCACTTACCACTGTTGTTTGATGAACTCGTGAAAAACGGAGCGAGAGAGAAATGAAAACGGAGCGAAAAAAAGAAAAAAAAGAAAGGATACAATAATAAGTGTGAATAGAAACGCTAATGGAACCGCGAGTGACAAGCTAACCAGCTAATGAATGCTAACGGGCTGCACGTGTGGTTTTAAAAGCAAACGATCAAATTAGTTAGATTAGTTTGATAGATAATACCAGAAATATGGTGGGAATTAAGTTATATATTATCACTTTAAACAACAGAGAGTGAAAGTAAGGTAGAGATTCAATAAAAAAGCGGAGCTACAATCGCAAACCTCTCACCAGCACAACAGACAGGAACAGACTGAAGCAATCGATCCGATCTGATCCGTTTAGATGCGCTTCTAGGCTTCAACCCCTTTTAATTAAGGTGATATGATTCTCTGATGGTTCTTAACAGGTTGTGGTTAGCTGATGTGTAAATACTGCCATTACACTCTTCTCTCTTGCGCGCGAGCGCTCTCTCTCTCTCCCGTGCTCGCGCTCTCTCTCTCGCTCTATGCTTTCCTTGCATTGGCATCTATGTTCAATGTGTGTAAGTTTGTGTCTAGTTAGATGTTGCATGTTCCCTTGTAGTGTAGTTTAATAAACACTGGCTCTGCAGAAGAAGATCAATGCCTGCTTCTACATCAGTGCCAAACGCAGATCTACACAGAAACCAAACTATAAACTTTATTTGATTAACTTTATTTTTAATGAAATGCTAGTCTGCATCGGTACCCAGCAAACAAGCCTGCACTGGCCCTTTATGGGCCCACTTAGGGCTAGTCTAAGGGCCACCAATGGGCTGCCAGCACAGGGTCCCTGAGAATTTGTTCATTGGCAAAACGTTGGCCCGTTAGCCCTGGCCCTGCGTGGGCAGCCCTCACTTAGCCCCCAGGAAGCCCTTACTATGCCCACACAGGGCCCGCACTATTAATCTACAACAATACATCTGTTTCACTTGAAATACTTTTCAGCTACTATAACTTAAGTCTTTAGGGAAAAAAAAAAACAAAAACAAAAAATAAATCCCTTATTATACATCTGAAATGGATGCAGTCACCACATAACTAACGTCAGTATTGTCCAAATGTACAGTAGTCAAAGGGATTTCAAATCAATGGATTTATTAAATACAAAATAGAAAACATTCAAATCAGGTTAATACAGCTAATTTAACACTCTGAAAGGGACTAAAAATTATCTATACAAAATAATACAAATTAACATAAAAATAAAAAATACCAAATTACTTTGACCTCTGCTGAAAACATGTTTGATGTGCTGAAGTATTCATTGGCAAAGCTCACTCTTCCCCTGAGGTCTCTCAACTAGTCAGCAGACAGTGGTAGCGCTCCTTTCATCCACCCGCTCTGTCTCTTGAATTCCGCAACCAGACCTTTATCTCACTCTCAACTTCAGAATCAGGAGGACTTGGCTGAAAGGAGCATTTTCAATCAGCCTTTGAAAAGCAAATAGGCCTCTATCAGGGATCCTCCATAATTATCTCGTGTTTTTACTTTTACATGAGGCTAGTTATACAAAAAGGGGTTTATTGCTTAATGTTAAAACCATTTAGGAGGAAAGACACTCACAAAGCAAATAGCACTGATTTTTTTATATGCACCCAAAAATGTAAATACACAAAAGTACAAAAAAAAAAAACAAACAAAAAAAAAAAGAAAGCAATGTAAGATTGTAGGATTTCATAATGTGAAAGTCTTATCTGTAGTGCATCAATGTTCAAACGATACGCCACAGCTCTCAAACACCAGACTCTTCCTAACCAGGAACAGTCAAAAATAGTCCAGACTATGGTCCGTCGAAAAGATGTTTAAATCCATATACAAACTCTTAGCATCAAACCAAACATAGGCCACACATACATGTAACATCTCTGCAAAAACATCAGCAATGTACACTTTTAAATAGAAGAAAGAAAAGAAAAAAGAAAAAAGAAAAAAGAAAAAAGAAAAAAAAAAAAACTCCTTACTTTAGACTGGGCTTGAAATGACACATTTCCTAACCAGGACACAGCACAATGTGTTCAGCAGGTGAGCCATGCTGGCTACTGCTACTTTTTATTGCTAACTCCCTCTACCCATGTGCCTTTACTTAAGGAAACCTAAAACAACCTAGCACCCCTAGTGGTAAGGAAGAATACTGCCCAATAAATTCTTATTAACAGGCTCATGTCTGTAACACCTCATATATAGCTTGTGAGATCCACTTTCCTACAGAGTTTAGCTCCAATTTTGATCAAACTCACCCACCTGTGATTTTCTAATGATCTTGAAGACTTTGATTAGCATGCGCAGGTGTGTTTGATTAAGGTTAGAACTAAACTCTGCATGAAAGTGGATCTCGTGAGCCAGATTTGACGATCCTTGGCCTATATGAAATAACAAAATAACAAAAGGTGTCTTTTGGTTTGAGCCATTCTAGTTCAATTGAGTGGTAGAATGGCCAGTCAATGTTATTTGTATTCTCCTATAGTTGCATTACAGGGCTGCCTACACAAAACCTGTGTAGGATATCAGAGCGAATCAGACAAATTAAAATTTGATCGGATTGGTGTTGAACAACCCAAAGAGCCAAATTCCAGAGAGGCCCCAAGGCTGCAACAGGATGCCATAAATCAGACTCCTAGCTCCAGTCCGTCTGAAGAAAACCTTACCAACGAGCCTCTTTCACAGAACAGCTTGCAACATTAAAACAAAAGGAACACTTATTGATAAGTCCAATGAAGGAAGTAAACCATCAAATTTGGGGCAAGTAATCAAGACTGATGGTCAAAGAGATGGCCATCACACGTGTTCCACGATAGAAATCACAGCTTCTCTTATCTCCACATAGAAGAAAGATCAGACTGAAATTCCTTTGTCCACAGAGTCGTTTCCATATGCACCTAAAATCATCTTAAAAGGACTTATGAGCAACTAATGAACTCCATATTATGTATGTAACCCACACAATTAATGATCATGTTTTAATCACATATTATGTATGTATTTTAATAACTAGGGAATAGTTTAAGAGTTCATATCCTTGTGTTGTATGTATGAGTTTGAAAAATCATGCTTTAAATGTTTCTTCCAATCAATTCTTTGTCAAATGTACCCATAGTCTTGTTAGAGAAATCATGTCCAAAATTGTACTCTGTAAGAGCGGGAAAATTTGGACCATATGACTGATAAGATAACATTTTAGATTTATGAATGGGGAGGAGAAACATACAACACCACGAGCCAAGATCATTTCTAATTGGTCAAGACATCCAGATAGGACGGTTTAGAAGCCGAGTTTAAATACTCAGGACACCTCTTCTCTCTTGGCTCTCTTCCTCTGCTTCTCTTCTTCTTCTCTTTTGCCACTGCGTTTTGACGTTGCTCTTTGAGCGTGCTCTGGCCTACGTGCCAGCTGCCAACACAATGAGAAGAAAACCCACCCAGTCTCGTTACATTCTTTTATACTTTTACTTTAATTTCTTGTCTTTCCGTGAGAGTTTCGTTAAGTTAAGTTTGCCGCAAAGTCCAGCTTCGACTGCACCCGCCCAAACTTCAACCAGACTTGTCCAATTGTCTACTAAACCTATGTTATTCTGCAGGCACCACTTAGACTTCCAGCCATTGAGTGACGACAGTCTGCTATGTACTGTATCTTGTGTCCACAGTAAGCAGGGAGGGGACCAGAGCATATTACAGTGTCTGACATCATACTTGCAAGTTCACACAACTCTTTAATGTTATTTTTAGTGATCTCCGACTGGCGAAGTTGAACATCATTAGTGCCGACGTGGATAACAATCTTATTGAATTTACATTTAGCATTAGCCAGCACTTCTAAATTTGCCAAGATGTCAGGCGCACTGGCTCCCGGTAAACATTGGACTATGGTGGCTGGTGTCTCTATTTTCACATTCCGTACAATAGTATTGCCAATAACTCGAGAACTTTCATCAGGTTTCTCAGTGGGTGCGTCACTGAGTGGGGAGAACCTGTTTAATGTTTTGATCGGAACAGAAGAAAGGTGATTATGTCGCCTCACCGTCATCCAGTCGCCCTGCTGCAGGGGCTCTGTAACCGGAACTGAACAATGTACATGATTCGCTAAGCTAGTTGCATCCATAGCCATATCTAGGGCCTTCACATTCTTACTATCCTCAATTAAATTCTGGATGTCTGTCTAGTTCTGAAATCTTCTCTGTCATCCTAACTATTTCCCTGCATTTATCACATGTGAATCCCTCACTGCTGACAAAGACAGATACGCTGAACATGCGGCAAGCGGTGCAGGCAGGGGCGTAGTTTGTGGGAGGGATGTAGGGGGATGTGGGGGGATGGGGGGAAGGTAACCCCCCCAATAACCAAAACTAGCAAGTACAACCCCCCCAATATTTATACCACGGTTAATGGAAACCTAGAATCAGGCTATTTATTAATTATTTGAATCGCGCCTTCGGCTCTTTTATTAGCGCTAACCTCACGTACGAACCAAACGGAGCGCTTATCAGCACAACATGACTGAAGCGCAGTTCTTTTAATTGTGCACGAGCGGCGCGCGAATCACCCTGTACTCTGTGCGCATTCACCAGCGCGCTCGAGAAGTGTGAGAAGATTTGCGCGGGCCATTCCTATCGTGAAGCTGATGGTAAAATATGTGATCTATATGAATTCTATTGAGAAACTGCCACTTTAAAATGCTATGGAGAAAGTCGAACATTATCTAAAACAAGGTACAAACTAAAAAGACTGATGAAAAGAGGAGAAAATAAATCTTGCACCAGCACTAACATAATATTAAAATATTTTTAAACTACTCATGACCACCTTTACTATAAATTATTACGTTTTACTGTAGGCTTATTTATTGTGGTAAATTTTGTCTAACTTGTAGAATTTATAATAGATAATCTGTTAAGGGAATAGATTTTTCCCTAAAGATTTATATTACAACTGTGGCATGTTGTAGCTAGTGTTTCTAAAGGCCGTTGTTTCTCATAACAAATGCAATATAGATTAATAAAAAAAAGTCATTATTTGCCTGGTAATGATTAATAGACTAGCCTTATTATAACAAATGCTACAGTTAAATACTATGGTACTTTTTCATAAGAGCAAGTACGTCAGAATCGAGAGCCAATGGGTTCTAATGATGAGTGATGGAAAAACCTGGCATAGATTAAATCATTAAGAGCCTGATGAACTGTTAAGGAGTAAGAAATAAACAATATCAATATATGAAAATGTTAAGTTAGATTAACTTCCAATGGCGTGTTGAATTAGAACATTCTGTTAAACTATAGCCTAAGTGTCTAAATAATATAAAATACATTATATATCCTATGTAAACAAGTAATTGTTAACTAGCCTATTACTTTATTGCAGTTACGCAATCAACCAACTTTGCATGTGTGGTGGATAGCACAAAAGATCATTTTACAAAAATAAACATTTAAGCAAACAAACAAATAAATAAACCTTAAAAGGGAGCGTGACCCGGGGTCCACTTCAACCCCCCCAATGTTCAAACCAAAACTATGCCCTTGGGTGCAGGTGACAATGCAAGGAGAAGCCATTACTCACCGTGATTGTAGAATAATTCCGACTCACCACAGTTGTTTGATGGATAAAAACGGAGCGAGAGAGAAAAGAAACAGAGCGAGACAGAGAATGAAATGCGAATGGAAATGCAATTGACAAGCTAACAGGCTAACATGCTGCTAACATGCAGCGCTAATGTTGGCGGTTTAAAGGGGTCATCGGATGCCCATTTTCCACAAGTTGATATGTTTATTTAGGGTCTTAATGAAAAGTGTATAACATACTTTGGTTAAAATTTCTCAATGGTAGTGTAAAAAACACCCTTTTTACCCTGTCAAAAAGCTCTGTTTTCAGCAAGCTGTTTTTTAGTCCATGTCGCTTTAAATGCTAATGAGCTCTGCTGACCCCGCCCCTCTCTTCCGTGGGGTGACGAGCAGACAGTAAATTTCAGTCACAAAAATGGCTAACTAGCACATTATTAAGAAAGGCGATTTGCAAAGATTCATAAAAAACTCTTATACTCACTTCTTCTGTAGATGAAGCTGGATCATGAATGATTTGCACGAACATAGACGCATTTAGGCAGATCGGGATCAGCGTTTTCCTTTAAAAAACGAAAGTAACGTTAATCCTCTGCGTCTTCAGCGGCTCAGAAGTCATGAGTAAATGACTACTGCTATGTTCATTATTACATCCAACAACAAAACACCCCAGTCGCTTAATCGGAGACATCTTGTCTTCCCCTGCACCGGAGTCAACACAATGGCAGACAGCTCTCAGCTCACTCAGGGCGGGTCTAAGGTAAGACGGCCTTGTCAATCAACTATCGTGGTAGCGGCCTGTGCAGAACTACGTCATTTTGACAGGAATCTCAGAACAGCCTGATTTGAGAAAGGGGATTTTAAAAAACCACTGGGTAGATTTTTATCATTATAGGATGGACATGTACACACACTTCCAACACACATTTATGTTCAAACAACTTGTAAAGTTAATTTTGCATCAGTTGACTCCTTTAATATAAAAGATTAAAGGCAAAGGATGTCAGATTAGTTTGGTAGATAAAACCAGCAGTTGGCATCTGAACTCTCAGTCTGTCCGGATATGGCTAAAAAGGCCATTTATGAACTCTCTGCCTGTTCTGTTATGGTCAAGGAGGCCGTTTATGAACTCTAAGCCTGTCCTGTCATGACCAAGGGGGTCGTCTTTGAACTCTCTGCCTGTCCTGTCACAGCCAAAAGGGCTGCCCCTGAACTCTCAGCCTGTCCTGTTACGTTCAAGGAGGCCATTTGCAAACTCTTTGATAGTCCTGTTATGGCCAAAAGGGTTGGGTCTCGTATTTTCTGTTTGCCCTGCAATGAGCAGGGAGATCGTTTATGAGCTTTCTGACTGTCCAGTCCTGGAGACCATCTGTGAATCCCCTGACTGTCCAGCCATGGCTTTGGAGGCCGCCTGTGAACTCTCTGCTCACCTTGCTACGGCCTATGATGCTGTCTCAGAGCTGCCTACCTGTCTTGTTATGGCCACTGAGGCCACCGTTAATCTCTCTGTGTTTTGTGTTCCAGTTATACCTGTTCCATCGTTGTGGTCCCCTGCTCTTTACTGGTGGTCTTCAGCTCCACCTACTCCGCCATGGTGGTCTTCAGTTCTGCTCTGGTGGTCTTCAGCTCCACACTGGTGGTCCTCTGCTCTGTCTGCTCCGCCCTGGTGCTCTTCAGCTACGTCTGCTCTGCCATGGTGCTCTTCAGCTCTGCCTGCTCTGCCCTGATGCTCTTCATCTCCACCTCTCCACCCTCCATCCCTCCCCCTGTTCCGCCTCCACTCCACGTCCCTCCACCCCCCTGAACTCTGGTCTGTTCCTGTTAAGGAGCGTCTGGAATCCGCTCCTTGGGGGGAGGAGGTGGTCATGATCTCTAGCTGGAGTAACCACAAGCTCCGCTAGAGGGCACCACATCTTGTACTCTTTACCATTCACCCCGGACTCCATTTCCCATAATCCTTTGCCTGGACTCATCAGAGCACATCATCACTTCACACCTGTCTCTTATTAGGAAGACTATAAGAATTGCACACACACACTTTAGATGTGTTCAACTTGAAGCGGCGCTGCGCAGAATGATCAGTGTATTACATCAATTCTGATTCTGATTGGCTGAGCCACGTTCAAAGCCGTTGTAGGGCGAATTCCAAACGGAAGTGAGCACCCCTATGTCCTACTCCCTTTGAAGGGCAGAGCCCTTTGAAGTGAGTTCTTTGAAGGGTGTAGGGCATTACTGTCTCGTATAAGCATTTGGAACTCCCTTGGCAAAGGGAAT
Organism: Spinibarbus caldwelli; assembly: GCA_039654775.1. Taxonomy (NCBI): domain Eukaryota; kingdom Metazoa; phylum Chordata; class Actinopteri; order Cypriniformes; family Cyprinidae; genus Spinibarbus; species Spinibarbus caldwelli. Next base: position 29,486,577 of record CM077242.1, read on the forward strand.
GACTAACCAGATGTTACCTTGACATCGCTGCGCGTGCATGCAGCATTCAGCGCTTCATCAGTTGTTGCAAATAAATATTTCTTCTTATTATTAGTTTATTCAAATATTGTTTAATTGTGTACTATTTACTATTACACTTTTTCAAACTAAACTTGCTTAAACTTACTTACACTACCGTCTTAAATCATATTTCAATCTCTGATGAAAAATATTTTGTATTACATTAAAATAAATACAAATTTAATCAGCCTATTCTACTTACGATTGTATGTGAAGTCGAAATCAACACCAACTTTGCTTTAAAATGCATTGCAAGATCTCCTAACTGAAGATCACATGATCACAAACGGAAATCACTTCCGTGAAGTGACCATCGCATGTTCCCTTCGCTAACGGACTTCTGGAAGGGCCCTTCGTGAAGGGATTCAGTTGCACACTTTCGTTTGGAACGTCCCTACAAATGGCGTCCCCTTCCCGAAGTGCCCTTCAAGGGAGCAAAAAAGCTGTTTGGAATTTGCCCATAGATTACACTACAAACATACACCTTTGTTTATTTTGTGTGTTGATTGGCAACCACTTTGTTCCAACGATAGGTTCCAACCACAACTGTTTCTGAGGAACTACATTGTTTGGTGGAAGAATACTGTTTTTATTAATATCATTACACTTATTTGCTCTGTTTTATTTTGTGAAACCTTACTAAGTATATGGAATAACCGTTTCATAAAAGCAATAAGCCCCGTGAAGCTGTGGTTTACAGTGAATTTATAACAGCTAAGGGGGTTTTAAGCACGATGCTTTGGCGACATGCCTAACAACGCCCCTTAGCTGTTATAAATTCACTGTAAACCACGGCTTTTTGGGGCTTATTGCTTTATTTTACCATAGTAAAAGTACATTTCTGGCTTAAGTCAATTTTTCATCTCAGTTTTTAGTATTCATTTAAAATTAGACAAATCTGCTATTATTGTAATCTCCGATCTGTTATTTACCAGTTTAGATAGTAGAAGACACCAACCGGTTTTAAATTCCAATTGCGCAGATGGGGAATATTGTAACACTGCTTTACAATGTGCCCTACTATAATTAAACTATTGCTATTCTATGACATTAGCAATATAATTTCACTATTTACCACGAGAAACAGGTGAATAAAGGTGAATTGACAGTCAATGTTTAATGTTCAGAAGTTATTATTTCAAGAAATGTAAAACATTTTGGCTCATTTATGTGGGCCGTCCGAAGTATGGTTGCAATGTGATCATTGTCAAACTCCAAAATCTGATTATTTTTAATAAAAAAAGCCATTATTTTATATGAAAATTTAATCATTTTCTTTTATTGACAAAATATTTTAGTTTGTCTTGTATAAATATATATATATATATATATATATATATATATATATATATATATATATTATTTTAGTCAGTCATCAGTTTTATTTTAAGCAGTCATATACAGTCATGTTACAACGTGCCCCTCAGATGTTACAATGTACCCCACCTAGGGCATGTTGTCACATTTCACTTCCATTTTTTGAGGGTAAATAAAGAAAAATGTATACACTGTAATTCTGAAATAAAGCATCATATTTTGTACTAGACAAGTGTAAAATTGCTGTGGATAAAAAAAAAAATTATACTCTTAACCCCATGTGGATTTACACAAACTGAGAAAGTCAAAAAGTGTTATGTTGTGCCCCGCTCTCCCTACTTCATTTTTGTAAACATTTTTAATATTTCTACATTAAAATATAAAATATATAAACTTTACATAACTTATGCAAAATCCATCTATGGATTTTGTTGACAGTGATTTATTTTTATTTATTTAATAGCCAACATGTCTTTTTATTTGGGTTGAATTTAATTATTAAATTTAAGAATTTTACTTTTTTTGCTCAGTGTTATTTCAGGATTTTGATCCCTCAACCCAAAACATCCTGTTTTATTGTATTATAATGACTATTTAATTATAGGTACATCTAAACTTTGAATAGGATAGACATGTTGCATATAATTGTACTATATATGAACCTCAAAGCATGTTGCTCCATAATGATATTCTAGTTGAGGGCATTTGTAGTGTATAGGCATAGGGCCCAAACATAAATTCAAACCCAGGGCCCCCCGGCCCCCAGCCCCCTTAGTCCTGCCCTGCCTATAGCCCCTCAATTTGCTGAGTAATTATAGCTACCTGACTAGTGACTGGTCTGTGTGTGAAAATGGAAGACTTTCTGAAAGTATGGCAGGTAGTAGGTAGAAAGGAACATTTAAAAGATGAAAAAGAAGATAATAAATATATTAAGAAGATAATAAATATATAATAATTAATTAATTAACTAATTAATTCGTTACATTTATATGCTGTTCTGGGTACTCAAAGCGCTTTACATGGAAGGGGGGGAATCTCCTCATCCACCACCAATGTGCAGCATCCACGTGGATGATGCGACGGCAGCCATACTGCGCCAGAACGCTCACCACACACCAGCTTACTGGTGGAGAGGAGACAGAGTAATGAAGCCAATCAGTGTATGGGGATGATTTGGAGGCCATGATGGTCAGAGGCCAATGGGCAAATTTGGCCAGGATGCCGGGGTTACACCCAGAGCCGGCGCCAGCGCAGCACTGATGAGGGGGCGGCAGAGGTGACGAAAGGGGGCGATGACCTAGCACGAAATAAAATAAATAAATAAATTAAAAATAAAAAAATAACCTTTTGTGGCCCGTTTACGTATTTGTCGGACCGTAAACAAACCCGCTACTACTACAACTATTAGAATACTGGGTTCACACAGATGTTTTGGTCGCGAGACAGGTCAGTGTAATAAGTGCAAGGCCTGTTTTTAGAAGCTGAATTTGTTTGAACTTGAGCGCCGTGTTTTAGAATATTATGCGCCAGAAGCTGCTATAAAGACCTGAGACGAGAGCGTAGCATTCCAAGACGTCAAGTAGTGCATTTACATTGAAATACAATGGAAAAGTACAGCAGTGGAATGAAAAAATGCCGTCTGAGTGAATGACCCTACTATAGCTACTTAGAAAACACAGATGGCAGAGTATTGAATAAAACAAAATCGCATTGCAACCAAATTCAAAAATCTGACATCCAGGAAATAAATATGTCATAGGCAGCAGTTTTACCTAGTGCTGCTCGATTATGACAAAAATCATAATCAGACTATTTTGGTCAATATTGTAATCACGATTATTTAACACGATTACGAGTGGGCCATATAAGCAAAACTTTTTTTATTTTTTATTTTTTTAATGCAACACTAAAGTATTCAGTTAACAATCTACTACAGAAATTGAATAATCTAATGTAAAATAAAACCGTCTTCACTGTAAGAATTAAACTTCCTTTGTTTCTTATTAAAGCTACAAAAGTTCTTCTGTCAAGAGCAGTGAGTGATTTTGTTTTTGTCTTTTGTTATTTGATTAATGTTAAGCACACAGTCGGCAGCGGGAATATAATCCGCTATCACTTTAAGAGCCACACTGATCCAATTTACTGTTACACATGTATTTTCGTTATCAACAGTTTACACTCATTTATTACAGAACCGACGAGGGTTAACGTGAATATTCACTAAGCGCCGCATTTTGACACACTTTTGCGTGTATTTGAGCGTTTAAGTGTGCACCTTGAGCTAAAAGTTTACTTTACATGTCCGTGTTCTGTTCGTCTCTGAGCGCAAGCCTCCTCCCAGCAGGCACAAAACAGGCACACAACGTCATATGACGTTGATATTTGGTTAAATTTTGGTTGCGACGTCGGGTGACCAAAATTCAAAGTAAATTCAACGTCTAATGTCAATGTTAAATTGATGTCCAATACCGACGTCAGCTGACGTTGAGATTTTGTTGTTTTTAGGTTGTGCAACCAAAATCCAACGTTAAGTCAAGTCGAATTGACGTCAAATATTGACGTCAACCCGATTTTCATTTTCAACCAAAATGCAACTTCTGTCCGACGTCATGTCCAACGTCAACCTGACGTTACATAGACGTCTGGTGCCTGCTGGGCTGAGGAACAGCGCAACTTCTCTTTCGCGCTTTTAAAAACATGAATAAATGTAATCAAAGTTAATAAATCAAGCACATCCCATTTTGCAAAACTCAGGTTACATGATTTTACTGAGTTGCACGTGAAATGGGCTTTTATGGAGGAGCGAAAGCGCACTGCTGGAAAGCGGGTGGAATGGGGTGCAATAATCTTTTTATCTCGATTATTGTATTTTCATGATCGTTGGAGGCCAAAATCAAAATTGAAACTGAATTTTGATTAATAGCACAGCCCTAGTTTTACCACAAATATGGACCGATTGACCGATTCCCTGACATAATTGCGACCCATTTAACACTTAACAGATGCATCATTTTAAGTTAGAACAACTTGAACAGCAACAAACAATAACAATACAGCGAAATAGTCAACTAAATACGATCATCTAGCCCTCTATCAAACATTAAAAAATTATTTCATCGTACCTTTAGCTTACTCCGTAGTGCTGCATTCTTAGTTGAACCGCTTGCGCGGGAAGCTTGTGTGTCAGATTTAACAATTAAAATGCGACTTTGTGAAATGGACTGTCCTAAGTTGTTGCTAAATTGTCCTAAATTGATGATATGGTAGCATCACATTAATGCTAGAAAGCCTATGCATTTGGCAACTATACATACATATATATATATATATATATATATATATATATATATATATATATATATATATATAAATCATTATATTTCATAATTAAAATCTATTTTCAAACTCATTTTGAGTGAGGGGGCGGGATAGTCACGCCCCCCCGTGGCGCCGGCCCTGGTTACACCCCTACTCTTTTTCGAAGGATATCCTAGGATTTTTAATGACCACAGAGAGTCAGGACCTCGGTTTAACGTCTCATCCGAAGGACGGTGCTTTTTACAGTATAGTGTCCCCGTCACTATACTGGGGCGTTAGGACTCACACATACCACAGGGTGAGCACGCCCTGCTGGCCTCACTAACACCTCTTCCATAAATTATGAATAAGGTATTGCTATTGTATGAACAATATGTGATCCTGTAATCAATAAGTCTGATTGAGTATTTTAAATTGTAATTTACTGACTTGCTCTGTTGCCCAACAACATCAACAACAACAATAATGATAATAATAATAATAAATCTAATTTTGATTCTGAAACGACTTGCTGACGATACAGCTGCTTAATGCTCCTTGGTTTAAAATTCGTAATGTTTTGTTATCTTCTAAAATGTTTTGATTTTGTAATTTATTTATATAAATTATTAGTGAATATTCCCAAATACTCTGATAATGTGATCTGTGGGATATATGATTTGTTTTCAGTCTAAAAGCAAATTAAAAATAATATATGTCTTTATTAAACTGAAAATGGATGAAAACACGGCTTTCGGGTAAATAGCAAGTAGGCTACTCTGGAAGTGTTGTTCATCATTTTTATTTCCATATAAAAGCAACATAAATTACATCCAGTTTAGCGAAAATATGAGCACGTCAAGTCAAGTCACATCACGATTCACGCGAATTCCGCCTTTGTTCCGCTACGAACACTGAGAACTGACCCTATTTCACCCTTACCCTCAATGCAGCCGCCTACTCTCGCCACATGAGGCGGTCCCTGTGGAACAAACAACCAAAAAAGGGGGCGCGGCCAAAAGGCATCAACCAACTGGTGTTAGGAACGTCACTGAGTTCCCATCATGCGTCGCAAAAGGAACCATTACCGCGAAAACACGTTTTTTTTTTTTTTTACAGTTGTGAATGGTCAAATGAAAACAGTGTGTTTCAACGGCACGATGTACAAATATATATATAAAACAAACAAACAAGGATAGATTTTTTTCGCAATGTTGACGTGTTCTTCTTTGGTTAAGGTGAGCAATGAAAGGTGCTTTTTTACAGAACACTTTAGATGTCTGCTGCTAGGACACCGTCTCAAGTAACGTATACCCTGCGTTTCACCAGATGTGGCGTGAAGATCAGCAGTTGCCAGTGCTATTTTGTTGTTTTAGTACTTGCTTTTTAGAATTGTCTTCGATTTTTGCTCCCCTTGGTTTATGTTTTTTGACATCTGCTAAATCCTCTTGCTTTGTTCTCGGTTAGCAGATTGTGTAACGTTATATAACGTTAACGTTAGCTAAGGTAAAATCTTTACTGAATGTGTGTTACCATGCTTGTTTTCTGTTTTGCTTGAATCGTGTTGAGTTGATCATGTTCCATTTTCTGTTGGTTGATGCAGTTTTAGAAGGAGACCTTTGGGATCAATCATGACAGCAAAAAACACCTCCACTGGTTTTCTCAGAGGTATCGATGGATATTCATTAAATTAGGAGATATTTTTTTTTTCTCAAGGATGATTAACACATGGTTTTAAAAATGTATAATTCCAGTCTTGTTTTAAAACAATATAGCAATAACAAAAAAATAAAGTAACTCTTTAAAACAAAAGACAGATAAACATTTTCTTATTGTCTCATAGCAGTGTCAGTTTGAAGTTTGAAAAATTACATTCATATTAAGATTACATTACATTATGATCTGATTAGCTTTATTGGGTTTCATTATCCAGTAAATTGAGAAATTAAATACTTTTTTTTTCTTTAGTCAGAAATGACTTGCACATTTTATGCCAGTGGTGGCAAACATGTAATGTTGTTATGAATCAAACTTTGAAGTGAATGTTTATCCACTGTCCTCTTTCTCCCTTTTAAGATGTGGTGGCGTATGTTGATGTGTGGTCTGCGAGCAGAATGGAGGATTACTCTCATCCGTTCATTCAGCAGCTGCAGGATATGGGTGCAGAGGTGACATTTTTAAATTTTGGCAGTTGTTTATGAACACAATTAAAATGTAAAATAAATGAATGCATTTTAAATGACAGGTATCTAAGACACTCAACAAACAAGTGACCCACGTAGTCTTCAAACATGGCCGCCCGTCCACATGGAAAAAAGCCCAGAAAATGGGTGTGAGGATTGTTTCTGTCCACTGGGTAGCAAGGTAAAAATGAGTATCAACTAGAAATGAAAATTCATACACATTTGAAATGACAGCGACAGAATTTTTATTTTTTCATTTTTTTGCTGGGCTATTCTAACAGTTAGGAAAAACTAGAGAAGTAATGCACCCATAGAAGTAATAGGCCCCTTTTTCTGCCACATTTAAAAGTGCTTTAATATCTTTACATTACATACAAAAAAGGTCCCTACTACTTGACAGATATCATTTGAAATAGGTTTCTAGATAAATCACACCTGTCTCTGACAGCATTAGTCCTTGTAAAAAAATACAAAAAAAAAAAACCAAAAAAAAAAAGAGTCAGGAAAGCAAATCATCCTGTTTTAGCTAATTTAAAATCTCTTCTTGTCTGTCATTTGCATATATTGATTTGCTAATATCTAGTTGATTGAAATTCCTTTGGAGAGCAGAAATCTGTTGATGCCAATGGCAGCATGTTCTGGTGCAGTTTTAGTTCTCTGACTCCATTAGTGATCTTTTCCTCATTTTGATTGTTGCATTTCTTTGGATGGCCTGTAGATGTCTCTAGACCTCAATGTTTCCTTTCACGTTCCTTTCAAATTCTATTCATTATGTGATTTTGCAGATGCAAAGAGGGTAATGAACGTGTAGATGAAAATCTTTTCCCTGCTCAAAATGAAGAGTCCAAACTTCATCATCTAAATAAAAGAACAGTAAGAAAATTAAACATAAATATTATCTAAAACAACAAACGTTTTGACTTTTTTGAAATTGAATGATTGCTGTAAGAATATTATACATATCTTGATAAATGTTAATAAATAACCTCATACATGCTTTTTTTTTTTCTCTCTTTTTTTCCATTGTTTTTGCAGCACCGTTGCATGCAACCTAGAGATATTCCTATAAAGACCCCTGAGAATGACAGGCGGCTGAAGAAAAAATTAGACAAGATGATGGAAGGCCTGATCTCCTCATTCCCCGTTGGTGAGAAAAGTACAGTTTTTTTTTTTTTTTTTTTTTTTTCCCCCCATTTTGTTTATTTCATTCAACAATTTGTGAAGGTTGTTGTGCATTTGGGGATTTTGTTTTAATACAGTTTCTGACACATCACCATTCGTTATTGATGAGGAAAATGGAGTCGTGTACAGTCCGTCTTTAAAACGCTCTGACAGCATGGCACAGCGACTGAGAGAAATGAGAGCTCAACGTGAACATCTTTCACCTACTGGTATTTCCTCAAATCCTTTTGAGAACTAGTTTCATTTGTAAACTAATAATTTTGTGTTCTACCAGACCACAAAGCTTTGTACTGAATTACAGGGGTGCAATCTTTTGGTTCATAGTGAATCCGCTTAATTGACTATCAAATTGTTTCTTTTTGTTTTGATAGTATTGAAAACCATTTATCCACATTATTTAAAAACTTTAAGTTAGAGAGGGCCCGACCATTTGTAACTTGAATGTGCAAGGTTTCTGGTGTCAGTTTTGGGTTAATTTATCTGTACAAAAACAGTATGTTATGCTGCTTGAAATTTAAAACTGGTATTTGTACTGGTGTTTATCATATTATTTTAATCTATTACAATCAGTGCAGATTTGTGCAGTTTTCTGCACTTTTTAATCTTTTAGTTCTTTACCTATAGCGGCTAATGAATAAGTAAAAAGAAAATAGCTTACTTCCACTTTGCAAAATAAGGTGGATAGGATTCTTCAAAACTTCCCCTGTTCTTTCTTTGGTGCATGAACGTACCCCACACCATACTGGAAAATATTGCCAGCCTCTGTTGTGAATAGTTTGCACACACATAACCCAATTAATTTTTTTTATTTTTAAAGGTGTCATGAACTGAGAAACCAAAATCCTCTTGATCTTTTCACATAAGAGGTCATTGTATTATAAAGCATCCTGTAAGTTTCAGAAGTTATGTCGAAGCAAGTCTGCCAAAATGACAGCTTGTGGAATGTACCACTCTATGATGTAATAGTGTCGGGTAACACCGCCTCCGTAGAAGAAGATCAACACCTGCTTCTACATCGCTGCCTGTTTAGCCCCGCCAACTGATTCATGCATGTAGTGTTGATGAGAGAGACAAGACGCTGTGCAGTGCCAAGTTGTGGAAAAAATAGTCTTTGCATTGCCTTCCTTCTGATCCCAATATTAGGAACGAGTGGATGAACTTTTTTAATGAAGTTCCAGACCATGTCAGTAAGAACTTGGTCCACTGTTCACTTCATTTTACAGCGTATTTGTTTACAAACAAGGCACAATTCGATGCAGGATTTTCAGAAAGATTGAAACTAAAAGATGCTGCGTCAACTATATTGGATCTAACAGTAATGTCACAACACACAAGTGTGAGTACCTGTTTTAATACTTGATTATTATTGCTTTGTCTGTTAAACAGATTGTTTGATATGAGTATTTATGCGGTATTAACTTAAATCACAGCATTGTCCATCTATGAAGGGCATAGACTGTCAAACATACACACATCTTAGCCAATCATAGCAGTGGGCATTTACTTCCGAGTCTACAATCCACTACAGCTATTCAAACAGAGCGTTCAGACGAGGAGGGTCAAAAACAGGATGGAAAATAGCCTATTCTATATTATGAAGTTTTTTTGATTTAAAAATCTTGATAACATTATAAGTGGACCTCAGAAAACAGTACAAAATAAAAACAGGCAGTTCATGACCCCTTTAATAAATGCATTGAGAAAAATAAATGAATTATTACACTCTACAGCATTGGTCTCATACTCGATTCCTGGAGGGCCACAGTTCTGCACAGTTTAACTCCAACCCTAATCAAACAAACCTGATCCAGCTAATCAAGGTCTTCAGGATTACTAGAAACTTCCAAGCAGGTGTGATTTGAGCTGGTTGGAGCTAAACTCTGCAGAGCTGTGGCCCTCCAGGAATTGAGTTTGAGACCAATGCCCTACAGAATCAAAACACACTGTAGAAATAAAGGTCTTTCAGGTATTTATTTATTTTTTTTCTTGTCCCTTAGCTTCACAGATGCTGGATAGTGCCTCAGGATGTAATTCACCTTTGAGACCACCTCTTGGGGCATCACCAACTCTGTCTTTCTTGCAACAACTAGGTTTGGGGAAACAAAAGTCTTTTTTGGTAGTAAATAATTGTAGCTTTTAGGGATGCACCGAATGTTCGGCAACCGAAATTATTTGGCCGAAAATAGCAAAAATTTGTAAATTGTACCAAACAATGACATTTTTGGTGACGCAATCAAATGGCAACCAGCGTAGAGTAAGAGGTGCACAGCAAACATGTCGGCAGTGTGGAAGTGGAAGCATTTAAAATTGTCAGAGAAAGACCCGAAAATCATTACAAGCACTGACAGCAAGAGACTGTTTAGTACTGCGTTGCATGTCTTTGCGAAATGGCCTTAAACAATTAGTAAATAAACTGCATAATGTTTTGATTTCATTCTGACAGTGCTGCGCGAGCTCGCGGTGCTATCTGCTTGTTAGCCAGGGTTCAAAGTCCAAAGTGCGAGGAAAATCTGCTTGTTGTCAACAAGAAGAAGCTCTGAGGTCCGCCAAAATAAAAGCTCCATCAACATTCATAAATGTTAGAACTGAAATTTTACTGTTGTTCTGTTAAATAAAACAAAAAAGTAAGACGATAATAAAGATAATAATAATAATTACAACAGTTCATTTATTATTATATTCACAGTGTTCAAATTGGGATCTGTAATAATTTCTAATGTTTTAAAAGAATTCTCTTTTGCTCAGCAAGGCTGCATTTATTTGTACAATAAAAATATAAAAACAGAAATATTGTGAAATATTACAATTTTAAATAACTGTTTTGTATGTGAACATATAGTAAAGTGTAATTGATTGCTGTGATCAAAGCTGAATTTTCAGTATCATTACTTCAATGTCACATGATCCTTCAGAAATCATTCTAATATGCTGATTTGCTACTCAAAGTGTCCAGGTTTTTGTTTGTTTGTTTGTTTGTTTTTTTTCCTTGAAAAGCAAGACAAAAAAGTACATTTTGGATTTTTAATTTATGCAATGGTGAAAAAAATTGTCAAAATACATGGGGGGAAAAAAACGTGTTCGGGATTCGGCCTTCGGTCCAGTGTTTCATTGTGTTTGGCTTCGGCCAAGAATTTTCATTTCGGTGCATCCCTAGTAGCTTTAGTAACCATTTTGCATTATATAAAACTAAATATGTTGAACTTCAACTTTTACAGAGGAAGAGCCTTTGGATTGCTTCTCAACCTCTCACTATCATTCCTCCAAGAAAAGAGATGAACAAGAAAAACAGAACTGTAATAAAAAGTTAACAATGAAAATGACAAGTAAAGCAAAAAAACAAATACCTCCTGAATCAGACACAGCCATGGTTATGTGTAATCTGGCCGGTGTTGAAACAAAAAGTAAAGTCTCACCTAAATCTTCCAGATCTAGAAGGTCTTTAGTGAACAACACTGGAGGAAAGAAACAGTCCTCTTTAGAGAGTTACATTGATAATACCTGTTCTGAAAGAAAACAAAGCTCACACCTCAAACCACAAACTGAAAACAGTGGAATATCTACAGAGTTATCTGGCAGACCTGAAAGTTCATTGCCTGAAAGCCTGACAAAAAACGATCTCAAAAACATCAAAGGTATACAGCAATCCAATGATCTGCAGACCAACTCCAAACGTTTATATTTCAAGAAGAAGCAGACTTCATTAGGCAGTTGTTTTACAGAAATTGAAAGTGATGGATCGGTAACTCCCAAGCCTGTTCGTAAATTTCAATGTCAAACTTCTGCTGTTTTGTGTTCTGCTGACTCGGTTGGTGATGTTCCTAATAGAGATGATGTGGATGGTGAGGTGTTTGAAGACTACTTCTCACCAGCCAACAATGCCCTTAAACGAAGGGTCCTTTTATTTGGGTCGGCCCCAGAAAGATTGCACATGCCCGCTTTTGACCTGGAGGACTCAAACAAGAGGAAGGGCAAGAGATCATTTGGTAAAAAGCGAAAACGTGAAAATATTGACATTAAAGACTTGTTGGTTGGCTCATCAGGCCCTGCTCCCGAGGCACATGAACCAAGGCCTGAATGTTTGTCTGTGGGGACATGTGAGTTGCCCAGGTTTGAAGAAATAAAACTTGAGGCATCGGCAAAGAAACAGAGGACACAAACTAGGTTAAGCTCTGCTGTTCTTTCTGAAGGGAAGAAGCGAATAAGTTCAATTGAGCTCAGTCTTGCTAATGAAAAGAAGACTTCAACGGCTACTTCTCCAATGTCATCCTCAGCGGTTAATGTGAATCTACAAATACAGAACTGTCCTGAAACTGCCCCTGACCCCAAACATGCCATTGAAAAGAGACAGATGGGTTTAAAAAGTATGTAAATTTTTATTTTTATTTTTATTATTATTATTATTATTTTTTTATTAGTACTAAATTGGATCTTGCTTATCTCTAAACACAGCTGAGTTTATAAATTCACAAGGCAAGGCCTTGGCAGTACATATGCAGAAAGTATGAAAATGTAAAAGCTTTATTTTAGGAGAAAATTTGCACCCTAGAAGCTGTTTCAAATTGTCTGTTGTCAAATTGTGGCTATGCAATGACATCTAGGTCCCTGCTACACTGATAAGATCAAATTCTTTACATTTTTATACTTGAAAGCAAGGAATATCTTTTTTTGTTAGTTGAGAAACACTTCACAATAAAGCATGCTTTTAAGATGTTACATGGTTGAATAAACGTTTTAAGAAACACTCTTATCCGCTGCTCAGCTGTGTCACTGTGCACCTGCTGTGTGCTGCTCTCCTCTCAGCTCAACTTTCTTTGTTTGCATTATATCAGTTGTAGGGAAAGAAAATGAAAGCACAACTGATGGGAGCATTGAGAGAAGTTCTGAAATGAGTAGCAAACCAAGACATATGAAAAAGGACAAGTTCATGAAGGTAAAGTAGCTACAGTTTTAGTTTTTTAATGTCTTTTAGGTAGTATTAAACATTTCTGTTGGCAAGAAATTAAGACATTTGTGTGAGCTAATTTATGATTTAAGATATTTGGGAAATTACAAAAAATAAATCTGTGAACTCCATATCACAAATAGTACTGGCGTTTTTTTTTTTTTGTTTGTTTGTTTTTTTAAAGATACATTATTGCTATTGAATTTGCACCAACCCAAATTTATTGTATAAATGTAAACAAAAAGCAAATATTGCGATGACTTTAAGACGCATTGCAGTTGGCACAAACTGTTTATCCAAATTAACATTAAAGTAAACTCGTATGTAATTTGGTCTGTTTTATACTTTTGATGGTATGTGTGTAATGCAACCTGTCCTTGTTGACATCTGTCTAGTTTGATTAGCCAAGAAGCAGGTAAATTTTTGCTGAAATACTGTAGAGTTTGATTGGATAGGACAAACAGCTTTTTTCCCACTCTTACAGTCGGAAACGGCTGATTTCCATATGTAGGTTTTTTGTTTTTTTGTGCCTCTTTTACATTTTAACAAGCCTTTTTAAAGCTGTGTTTTATGTTTTCAGCCAAAGCTTTCAGCTTGATGCTTCTGTGGAGCAGCATAGCATGGCATAGCAATAGAGCATAGTAATTATTTCTGATGCAGATGTTATATGCTACTCTCTTTGCTGCTTTCATGGCTTCCTGTGTGTTTTCTTCACCACTGTGACTTGCACCTGGCGAGTTCTCTTTTTGCTTTCCCTCAGCCTGAACAAAACTCGCTCCTGGAACAGAGAGAGAGGGCTTTCACCTCTAGAGGCTGTGTAAAAAACTGTGTAACTGAGCAAATTCATATTTATCACATCGGAGTCTATTCCATTGTGGTAAATAATTCACAGATAGGTGTTTTTCATCAGTATTCCCTTACTTACCTTTGACAAGATTAGAGTAAACCACCTTACAACAGTTAAAGAATCAAATTGGATGACCTCACATGTGATCTGGATGCAGTGTATGATCATTTAAATTGGGTACAATTTGGGCATGAGCAGGACTGCCTTCTCCTCTGGGACTTTTCCTCTGAGTGATACTCACACTCAAGCCAGGTTTATTATAGTAAACTAAAAGTACAACCATAAAAATGTTTTGTTTCTTGGAATAATATATACAGGTGCTTCTCAATAAATTAGAATGTCGTGGAAAAGTTCATTTATTTCAGTAATTCAACTCAAATTGTGAAACTCGTGTATTAAATAAATTCAGTGCACACAGACTGAACTAGTTTAAGTCTTTGGTTCTTTTAATTGTGATGATTTTGGCTTGCATCTAACAAAAACCCACCAATTCACTATCGCAACGAATTAGAATATGGTGGCATGCCAATCAGCTAATCAACTCAAAACACCTGCAAAGGTTTCCTGAGCCTTCAAAATGGTCTCTCAGTTGGGTTCACTAGGCTACACAATCATGGGGAAGACTGCTGATCTGACAGTTGTCCAGAAGACAATCATTGACACCCTTCACAAGGAGGGTAAGCCACAAACATTCATTGCCAAAGAAGCTGGCTGTTCACAGAGTGCTGAATCAGAATCAGAATCAGCTTTATTGCCAGGTATGTTTGCACATACGAGGAATTTGTTTTAGTGACAGTAGCTCCACAGTGGGACAGAATGACGGCGACAGGACACAGATAATAATAAAGAATAATGTACAAATATACAAAATGGACAGTATGCAAAATAGCACAAACACAGTATACAAAAAATAGACAGTTCAGTATGTACAGGTATGTTAGGTGCAAATTTGAAATGTAATAAGTATGTGTGTTAAATAAAAAATAAAAATAAAAAGTAGATAGTGTTGTGTGTTTCCTGTTTATTGTTAAGAGTTCAAATGTTCATGAGATCGATTGCCTGAGGGAAGAAACTGTTCCTGTGTCTGGTCGTTCTGGTGCTCAGAGCTCTGTAGCGTCGACCAGACAGCAACAGTTCAAAGAGGGAGTGTGCTGGATGTGAGGGGTCCAGAGTGATTTTACCAGCCCTTTTGCTCACTCTGGATAAGTACAGTTCTTGGAGACTGGGGAGGGTGGTACCAATGATTCGCTCAGCAGCCCGGACTACCCTCTGTAGTCTTCTGAGGTCAGATTTGGTAGCTGAGCTGAACCAGACAGTTATTGAAGTGCAGAGAATGGATTCAATGATGGCGGAGTAGAACTGATTCAGCAGCACCTGTGGCAGGTTGAACTTCCTCAGCTGGCGAAGGAATTACAACCTCTGCTGGGCCTTTTTGACAATAGAGTCAGTGTGATTGTCCCACTTCAGGTCCTGGGAGATGATGGTGCCCAGGAACCTGAATGACTCCACTGTCGTTACAGTGCTGTTCATGATGGTGAGTGGGGGGAGAGCAGGGGGGTTTCTCCTGAAGTCCACGATCATCTCCACTGTTTTGAGCGTGTTGAGCTCCAGGTTGTTAAGACTGCACCAGACAGCCAGCTCCTTAACCTCCTGTCTGTAAGCAGACTCGTCACCGTCCTGGATGAGGCCGATAAGTGTGGTGTCGTCTGCAAACTTCAGGAGCTTGACAGAGGGGTCTTTAGATGTGCAGTCGTTGGTGTACAGGGAGAAGAGCAGTGGGGAGAGAGAACACAGCCCTGAGGGGCTCCAGTGCTGATGGTGCGGGTGCTGGGTGAGAATTTTCCCAGCCTCACTAGCTGCTGCCTGTCTGTCAGGAAGCTGGTGATCCACTGACAGACGGAGGTGGGTACAGAGAGCTGAGTTACTTTGGGCAGGAGGCGGTTTGGGATGATTGTGTTAAAGGCCGAGCTGAAGTCCACAAACAAGATCCTCACATAAGTCCCTGGTCTGTCTAGATATTGTAGTATGTAATGCAGTCCCATGTTGACTGCATCATCCACAGACCTGTTTGCTCTGTAGGCAAACTGCAGGGGGTCCAGTAAGGGTCCAGTGATGTCCTTCAGATTAGCCAAAACCAGTTTTTCAAATGACTTCATGACCACAGATGTTAGAGCCACAGGTCTGTAGTCGTTGAGTCCTGTTATCTTGGGTTTCTTTGGGACGGGGATGATGGTGGAGCGTTTGAAGCATGAGGGGACTTCGCACAGCTCCAGTGATCTGTTGAAGATCTGTGTGAAGATGGGGGCCAGCTGGTCAGCACAGGATTTCAGACAGGCTGGGGTCACACCGTCTGGGCCTGGTGCCATCCTTCTTTTGTTCTTTTTGAAGACCTGGCGCACATCATCTTCTCTTATCTGCAGTGCAGGTGTGGGGGAGAGGGGGGTTGCTGGAGGTGTGAATGGTTGTGTGGAGAGGTGTTCAGGGCGGGTGTGGGGTGTTTTTTCAAACCTGCAATAGAACTCGTTCAGATCGTCTGTCAGTTGTTGATTCTCCAGAGTGCTGGGGGATGGTGACTTGTAATTGGTGATGTCTTTCAGACCTTTCCACACTGAAGCCGTGTCACTGGAAGAGAACTGGATGCTTAGCTTATCGGAATAATTCCTCTTTGCCACTCTGATCTCCTTTTCCAGTGTGTATTTGGCCTGTTTATACAAGACTCTGTTCCCCTCTCTGTAAGCATCTTCTTTGGCCTGACGGAGCTGTCTGAGTTTTGCAGTGAACCATGGTTTGTCGTTATTGTAGGTTAGATGAGTCCTGGTGGGAATGCACATATCCTCACAGAAACTGATATAAGATGTTACAGTCTCTGTGAGCTCATCCAGATCATTTGCAGAAGCCTCAAAAACACTCCAATCAGTAAGGTCGAGAAAGGCTTGTAAAACCTGCTCTGTCTCATTATTCCATCTCTTTACAGTCCTTAATACAGGTTTAACTGATTTGAGTTTCTGCCTGTAGGTAGGAATAAGATGAACCAAACAGTGATCAGAGAGTCCTAAAGCTGCTCGTGGAACAGAGTGATATGCGTCCTTTATTACTGTGTAACAGTGATCCAGTATATTACTGTCTCTGGTGGTACATGTAACATGCTGTCTGTACTTTGGCAGTTCACGGGAGAGATTGGCTTTATTAAAGTCCCCAAGAATGATTAAAACAGAGTCCGGGTGTTCTTGCTCAGTCTCTGTGATCTGATCAGCAAGTTTCTGTAAAGCGGAGATCACGTGCGCTTGCGGAGAAATGTAAACACTCACGAGAATGAACGAGTGAATCTCCCGTGGCGAGTAGAAAGGCTTGCAGTTAATGAAGAGCGTCTCTATATCAGAACAGCACATCTTCTTTAACACAGTTACATCTGTACACCACCTCTCATTGATGTAAAAGCACGTTCCGCCACCGCGCGATTTCCCCGTTGATTCTGCCTCACGATCTGCTCTGATCAGCTGGAAGCTCGGAAGATGAAGCGCGCTGTCCGGAATGGCGTCGTTCAGCCAGGTTTCCGTGAAACACAGAGCAGCAGAGTTTGAAAAATCCCTGTTTGTCCGGGAGAGCAGAAGGAGTTCGTCCGTTTTGTTGGGTAGAGAGCGGAGATTCGCCAGATGGATGCTAGCCAACGCCGTTCTAAATCCGCGCTGTCTGAGCTTCATGAGCGCGCCGGCTCGCTTCCCCCGTCTGCGCGTCCTGAAGCGTCTAAACAGCACCGCCGCTCTGCCGACTACTATGTCCAGCAAAACGTCCAAATAATCGAAAACCGGTTGGAGATTTTGTGGTGTGTTCTGCCGAATGTTCAGCAGCTCTTCCCTAGTGAAACTGATCGTGTTTGACAAACAAAAAACAGGAAAAACTAACAAAAACACTAAAACAACTGGGGCGCTAAGCACAATGGCTGCCATGCGCGGCGCCATCTTGAGAAGATCCAAGCATGTTAACAGAAAGTTGAGTGGAAGGAAAAAGTGTGGAAGAAAAAGATGCACAACCAACCTGAGAGAACCGCAGCATTATGAGGATTGTCAAGCAAAATTGATTCAAGAATTTGGGTGAACTTCACAAGGAATAGACTGAAGCTGGGGTCAAGGCATCAAGAGCCACCACACAGACGTGTCAAGGAATTTGGCTACAGTTGTCGTATTCCTCTTGTTAAGCCACTCCTGAACCACAGACAACGTCAGAGGCGTCTTACCTGGGCTAAGGAGAAGAAGAACTGGACTGTTGCCCAGTGGTCCAAAGTCCTCTTTTCAGATGAGAGCAAGTTTTGTATTTCATTTGGAAACCAAGACCTAGAGTCTGGAGGAAGGGTGGAGAAGCTCATAGCCCAAGTTGCTTGAAGTCCAGTGTTAAGTTTCCACAGTGTGTGATGATTTGGGGTGCAATGTCATGTGCTGGTGTTGGTCCATTGTGTTTTTTTGAAAACCAAAGTTACTGCACCCGTTTACCAAGAAATTTTGGAGCACTTCATGCTTCCTTCTGCTGACCAGCTTTTTAAAGATGCTGATTTCATTTTCCAGCAGGATTTGGCACCTGCCCACACTGCCAAAAGCACCAAAAGTTGGTTAAATGACCATGGTGTTGGTGTGCTTGACTGGCCAGCAAACTCACCAGACCTGAACTCCATAGAGAATCTATGGGGTATTGTCAAGAGGAAAATGAGAAACAAGAGACCAAAAAAAAAAAAAAAATGCAGATGAGCTGAAGGCCACTGTCAAAGAAACCTGGGCTTCCATACCACCTCAGCAGTGCCACAAACTGATCACCTCCATGCCACGTCGAATTGAGGCAGTAATTAAAGCAAAAGAATCCCCTACCAAGTATTGAGTACATATACAGTAAATGAACATACTTTCCAGAAGGCCAACAATTCACTAAAAATGATTTTTTTTTATTGGTCTTATGAAGTATTCTAATTTGTTGAGATAGTGAATTGGTGGGTTTTTGTTAAATGTGAGCCAAAATCCTCACATTAAAAGAACCAAAGACTTAAACTACTTCAGTCTGTGTGTACTGAATTTATTTAATACACGAGTTTCACAATTTGAGTTGAATTACTGAAATGAACTTTTCCACGACATTCTAATTTATTGAGATGCACCTGTAGTTGTTTGCTAATTCTGTATGTATGCAAAAATTGTAGATAGCACCTTTAAAATCCATGTGTTTTAATAAATCATTCCTAAATAAATAATTTTAGTTGCATTGTTTTATTAATTTGTTCCTTCATTGTATTTAAATTATGGGA